>JANVCC010000033.1:12216660-12298374 GCA_025345505.1 Todiramphus chloris collaris | reverse complement strand
AAGGGAGAAAGAAAGGAAGGGAGAAAGAAAGGAAGGGAGAAAGAAAGAAAGAAAGAAAGAAAGAAAGAAAGAAAGAAAGAAAGAAAGAAAGAACCCCCAAAACACAGAAGGAAAAAAAAAAAAAAAATCACAGACACTGCTGGAAGTAAACATAGGAAAGTGTGTTGGATATTTTGTTTGGGTAAGAGGTTTTGTTTGCAGAGACATTTTACTGTATATCACACATTGCTGAATCATGATGGCCCTATCCAGGCTTTAAATTTTAACCCTCACTCAGAGGTCACCTCCCATGGGACAGTATCCTGCAGCTACCAGACAGTTTGTAATGAGAACAGCTTGATGTAAATACAAGTATTTGGAACATTTCAGTAGACGGTGAGTTTAAAGTGGAACTTCACTTTCTGGATTCATAGCTTTTGAATTTAATATATATTTTTACCATTGTTACAATCTCTGGTCAAGTGAAAATGTGTTCACCTTAATTTTCTGTTTCTCTTTCCAAAAAGGCAATGATTTGCAAAAAAATCCCATTTTGTTAGACTACAAATAGAAGGCCCTGAGAAAATGGGGAACCTCATGGTTTCTAGCCAAGAAATTTTCCCTCAGGCTTTGGCCACAGGATGCTCCTCTTGGACCTCAACCTAATACTAAGACGTCAGTGTATATATTAAGCTACCGTAAATTCTAAAGATAGTAGGAAAATCAACTCTGTCTCTACAGGCAAAAAAAAACCTCAAACAAAACCAAAGAGGAAATCACCATACCTCCCTAAAATCACTTTTAAATTGACTTCTAAAAATAGATTTGTTTTGCCAAAATTAAAATATGCCTCCTCCAATGTCTGTCTCCTGCACACTACTCATCAGGCTTGATTTACAGTGATTTTTATGCACGGAGTCTTAATAGCCACTGGCACACAAACAGGCAGCCAATCCCTATTTTGACGCACAGTGGCATCAGAAGCTGCAGTGAGGAAAGGTCCGGCCAGAATACAGGTGTTTTCTTGGAAACATTTCTGCTTATCTGGAGTTATACATCTGATCAAACCGAGGGTATCTCAATGGATCATCTTGCTGATTTTGGTTGAATGCAAGTCAGCAGCGCACTCTTGTGGCAACAGAACTAACAGTGCACCAGGCAAAAAGATGTATCGCAGCCAACAGACTCGGGGTAGTGGAACACTTCTGGTGTACCCAGTCCAGGCTGCTATTTCAGAAAAAAGAGATGTGAGTAAAATGGAGAAGAACTTCTCGAGGGCTACCGAGATGATAAGAGAGGCTGCAACACACTGGATTTCTTGAGCTTCAAGGAAAAGTCTGAGGGGAGCAGCTACAGTCCGCCTAAATCTGTCTAGAGGAGGGCTTTACAGACTCTAGTACCAAAACCAAATCTGGTTTTTGGGGTTATTAGTAAAAGAACTGGTACTTCATTTTTGTGTTTCCACAGAGTTTGAAAGTATAAACCAACACAAGCATTTTGCACATATATAATAGACAATTGCTTTCTTTGTACTCTTAAGACTTACTTAGTAGCACTGCTACTGAATCAACAGCAGTCGGGCAGCAAAGGTCCTTTCTAACTGACTGACACTTGCCTGTTTAGCTCACATTCCTGATCAGTCACTACATAATAGGGTGGATGGTTAAACTGAAAGACTGTTTGGAAAGAAGAATTTTCTAAATGTTTGGACAAACACATTTGCACCACTAACCACCTTAAGGTTTGGAGAGTATGACCAATGCTGCACTGACATTAATGAAAGAGCAGGAGTTACGGAAGAGGAATAACTCTATCTGATGACTTAAATATATTGAAACTACTTTTATGTTTGCTAATATAGTTTTAATGCTCTGGTTCTCTAGTTTCTGTATGTAAGACCATTTCAGTTTTGCCTTCTGTTACTAATAGTCTCTGAATTATTACTGATAACAGTTCTTCACAGCTTTCAGCAGACAACTTTTTTTCTATTTCAGCAAATATATCTTCTTTGTCTATACTTCTAAGATTCAAATTATCATCACCTGTATTTAATGAAAGTGCCCAATCATATATTTATAAAGCAAAGAATGAAAACTCTCTACTCATGGTGTGACTTTTATGGCTACAGCACTATAATTCACTAGCACAGGTGCAGTTTCTTATATTTCATTTAGATGAGGGATATGAGTACCTTTATCTCCTGCAAATATCCTCTCACTTCATTTTTTACTATCCTGTCTCATCCCTAAGGCACAATATCTAAATTTGTACCTAGCTATATCTGCTAGAAAAATATCATCTTATGGTGTGTCCCATTTTCCACAGTAAAACTCTTCTGTTCCTGATGGAAGGAAAGAGTTGACTGTCTTATCTTAAATTAGACAGTAAGGCCTTCCAATCAAGAACTGCTTTGTGCTACCTGTTTGTACATCGCTAAGTGAAATAAAATTTTATTCCATTACATCAATATGCCTTTCAGAATTTATATAAAAATTACATGTAACTGCTTAAGTTGGGGATTGCTGAGATATTGGGAGTAAATGTATCTGGCTTTAAACCTCAGCCAAAATAATCTAACAAAAAGCACTTCTTAAGGCAACATCATGTAAGCATGTACTGAGATGGGGCTAGAAATAATGGTAATAGATGAATCACTTCCTTCATCACTTTTCTATAGCACAAAGAATGTCTTCCATTAAATGTCAGCCTTGACTGAGTCTGATGGAGAACAGCAAGTGATTTCATGAAGTCTTTTAGAACACAGTAAATTTATACTACTTTATTATCTTCTCTACCATATATGTCATGAAAAAAATAATTGAGTTCTGGTTGATTTTTGTCTCTAATAAATCTTGATCAAAAGGTGAACCTGAACAACTTTTAATGCCTCACATACTCTATGAATTATAGTGCTGCACTTTATTGCTAAATATTGAAAAGGCCAAAGTAATTTACCTGACTGATCACTTTTGCTTTCTTCTGTTTATAGCTTTCACTGATGTCCCTGATTCTTATCCAAAGTAGGCATATAAAAATAGAATTTGCATAGGAAAAAAATAAACAAAACTTTCAAAATTCAAAGCATACAACTTCTGAAGTTGTATCAAGCTAATGCTGGATGTCATGCGTCAGAAGGTCTCACGGATGCTAAGAATCAAATGCCAACTTCAAAAGTGAGCTAAACAGCATGAAATTTATCTTCACTGCAGAACTAACTCTAAATATACCTATTTATGGTGGAATATTGCCACCATCTCAAATTTCCCCTCCATCTTAAATGATGACAATGATCTCTGGGCTGTCTTAAGTGCTGTATACAAGTGTAACACCTTTTTTTAATTGTAATCATTATCTGAGCATAAACTGATGAATTCAAAAGGAACATATATGTCAACTTACTACATCTCACTACCTTGTAGTATGATTGCTGCATAACATGAACACATGTTATGTCTCTCAAATACTATAGCTCTTCTGTACTTTCCCACAATTGCCTACGAGGCCGGGAAAAACCTTACCAGGATTACTTTCTTAAAAGCACTGACTACACAACTCATAGGATAATTTAGCTTACTCCGGTGCAAAACCCGAGAGGATATGATCCTCAGGAGATCTGCTTTTTCACAAAATTGAGTGCTGTGCAGGAATCAACTCTGTCTGACTTGATCAGGGAAACTTGAGTGTAAATAAGCCATACTAACTATGTAGTAACAATATACATCAAACAAATTTACAAACTTGTTCCTTTCTCAAAATAACTGAAGATATTAGAGAAAATAGCTCTAAGAAATTTACAATGAGAAATAAAAAGCTCTTGATCTCATACACTAAACTGAACTGTCAATGTTGTGATGATCCCTCTGAAATGTATACTCTTACCCAATTCACAGAAGAAAGAACAGTACAATCTGAGGTAGTAGAGAGAAATGACAGGATGGAGAAGATGGAAAATAGTAGTTAAAAACATCCTGCTATTTCATGAAGTAGTATTATGTCCTGTTTTACTTCATGTTTTTCCTCCCAGTATTTTGTTTCCTGAGGCGTATAGCAATTCATGTGGCACCATCTAGTGGCCACACAAAAATTTACTCAGGTTTTGAGGCCATCTTTAACTAGATATAATCAGGTTGGTTTTGGGGCTGTCTAATAAGTTATTTAGGACAGAATTCTTGATTAGCGAAACCTTAATCTTTTAGTCAAAACTGTCACAAAGGTATTGTCACTGATGAGAAGTCAGAACAATGTATTAGAAGCTTCTAAATAATACTATAAAAGAATCTATCAGAGCTTCAAATTCTGATAACTCTATTCTCAGATATCTGAATAAAGGCATATGCAACCAAGATGCAGCATTCTTTGAAGTGAAATCCCGAGTCCAAATAAATGGCAAAGCCAAAAGAGAATTCTACTCCTCAGATTCTCTTTTGATGATGATTACTTTGATTTCTGCTACAGTGTACACTGACTGTCTAACACAATATAATAAAGACATCTTACGTGATATTGGTTTCTGTGTCATATCTCTTCCCTTCTCTTCAGATCTCTCACCTTCAGAGATGGTTTAGAGTAGAAAGGTACTGGCTTTCTTAAAAAAAAATTAAGCAGTCTTTTCAGATCTTCCCCAAAATGAGTTAATTTGTAGATCTGTCCTCAGTCACTGAGTTATTTACATCTAAAAATCATGCAGCTACATTGCTGCATTTTCTATGTTCGCTTTTCCTCAGTCTCACCTCTCTTCCCAGGTAGGAAGTGCAAATTTATTCAATAACTCTGTTTTTTACAATCTTTGTCTATATACAAATAATACAAGCTAGATTATTGTTTTTCCTACAAAACATTACCCTTGTTTAGGACTGATAGGATTGTGTTTCTGTGTTATGCAAAACAAGACACATAAAAACAAGAATGTATTTGTACAATAGGTGAGGTTACTAAAAAAAATTCAAACTATACAAAGAAGATCTGCATTAGATCATTGTCACTGCAAAATTTTCCTTTTTGTCTGTCTGCACAAATGAAAACTGCTTTCTACTGTAGGTTGCATTAAGTTTTTGAGTCTTCACAAAATCTTTAGAAAGGTAATGCTCTATTTCTTTCTACTTTATCACTTTTCTGGTCCACTTGTGGGATTTAAAGAATAATGAAGTTATCTCTAATCCTCATCAAGTAGCAAGTCCCCAAAAGCCTTCAAATCAATGAAGAGTCTATAAGCAGATTTTTAAAAATACTGTATAGTGATTATGTAACTCCTAGAAACTCTACTAGAATGGTAAAAAGCAACTTATATATGAAGGAAGCTTAAAAATTCCTGCTTTTGGAAGGGCGGTTCGTGCTGAACAACACAGTAATAAATCAAAATTCCCTTCATTAACAAAAATATAGATTACTTATACCTGGGAGGAGTTAAGTTGCATCAGTGTTTCTGCTGTATGTGTACATAGCCTCATGCAGAACTAGTCTCACTCTGCCTGTGCTTTGGAGCAGGTTACCTTAGAAATGGTTAACCTCTCATAAAAACCCCATCATTTCATGTGATGTACCACATTCACACTGCTGTACTGCTTTTGTCTAGCTTGGAGGTTGCTAATTTGGAGATATCTTTACTTTGTCCCCTGTTATGGAGCTGATATACCCCAAATCTCCTTATTTGAGTGAAGTACGGTGTGTGGATATATGTGAATATAGAATCTCCCCATGTGAAACAAGAGAGTATGTGAGTTCTCAGCTCACATTAAATACTTTCATTAACAAATGGTACAAAATAATATGAATAGGCTAACTGATGTCTTGAGAAAATGCTGAGAAAGAATAATTGTCCAAAACATTTCTCGTCTTCTCCAAATGTGTTTTCATCTAAAGCAGAAATGTTAAGAGCCTTTCAGCAACTAACTGGAAAAAAAAAATCCTAGTTTCTTTGCAGCAGACATATATTAATGTATCTTCTCCATTTCCTGAGGGCTGTGGCAGAAGCAAGATGTAAATAACACTACATAGGCTGTTGTAAAACTGCAGAAGAAAATCTTTCTAAGTGCACTAACAATGAGAAATAAGCATTTTCTCAAGACAATGTCTTAGTTCATTATAATTTTCTTTTTATTGCTGAAGTAGAATATAAGTACCTACTTAGAATTTAAAAAAAACCAAACAAACAGTTATTTCTCATTAGCAAGTTCACCGAGTCTACCAAGCCATACATGCTTATAGAACAGGCTGAGTGCCAATCAGTCTTTAAGTCTGCAACTGCCTATTTGTCTATCCTGAACATGAAGTTGAAGTTGCTACCAGTAAGTGCCAGTTCAATCCAGTTTTAAACAGTACAGCAAATGTGCTCTTGCTTATTCTCTTATATTCCTGTCTATACAAACACTTCGCTTTCTCCTGTCTTAATAATTAGATCTTAAATTTATTCAAAGACACTCAGTTTTAACCCAGCTTTCAAAAAAAAAAGACAAGTACTGTCTGTCATTTCCTCACAATTTTAATGCCTTAACCAATTTCAACTGATTTTGTCATATAATAGAATCACAGAATGGTCTGGGTTGGAAGGGACTTTTAAAGATCATCTAGTCCAAATCCCCTGCCATAAGCAGGGACATCTTTCACTAGATCAGGTTGCTCAAAGCAACCACAAGTGACACATGAGTGATTTAAAAGCCTAGTGATTGCTGGAGTTTTTGTTAAAGATTTTAATGATTGTAAAGCTTTGCAATCCTCCCGTCATTTCAGGAATATCATCTAAATTTTTTGAGAACATTAACTGTCCTATGAAAATAGATTTAAACTATTTACTTACTACCTTTCATCTCCTTCATGTGCATCCAGGTGAAATTTCTCTTTCATCTCTCCATATATACTCTGCATCTTAAAAAGAGCCTTTGCATCCTCTGGAGAAAAAAAAAAAACAAAACACAAACAAAACAACAAACAAACAAACCCAACAAATTATTCTTGCAGCAGAATTTGATAGAGTGTATCTACTATGTCTATTAAGCTTTAATAAACATTATTAAGCAATAATAAATAATTAAGCATAAAAGCTTCAACCAGGTAGCTAAATCACATCAAACACTAATTAAATATAAACATTAAATAAACAGATTATGAATTAATTGGTTGTATCAGGAAACCTTGTTGATGGTGTTGAGAACATCTAGTAACAACTAGGAACTTGGTTAAATTTTCTTTTGGTTTGGCATACACGCTGTAATTTAGGCACAATTCTAATTTTGGTGCTTAAGCAGTCAGCTGAACTTTCAGACATGTAATGCTATTTCTGGGATTATCTGTTCTACAATAAAATTGAAAAATGGTTATTTTAGGCAATTATTGTGAATGAAGATCCCTTTGAACATGGATGTAGCACTGATACTTGAGACATATTGGACTAAAACCTGCCAGGTTGATTTGAAGCCCTATTTATATCAGTAAAAATGGGAAGCAATGAGGATCGCTAACAATAACCAAATGAATGTCCAGAATGACCAAACCCACTGCTGTTCAGGAGTTATGGTTCTAAATGCTGCGTGATTGTTGTGGGTTAACCCCAGCCATCAGCTCAGCCACACATAGCTGCTTGCTCACTCCCTCCCAGTGGAATGGGGGAGAGAATCAGAAGGGTAAAAGTGAGAAAACGTGTGCATTGAGTTAAAGACAAGTTTAATAAGGAAAGCAAAAGCTGGGCATGCAAACAAAATAAAATAAGACTTCATTCACTGCTTCCCATTGGCACGCAGTTGTTCTGCCAGTTACTCGGGAAGACAAATAACGTAACTTTGAACAACACACCACCCTGCCCCCCCACCCCTTCCTCCTTCTCCTTTCCCCCTAGTTTTATTGTTGAGCATGGTATTCTATGATATGGAATATATTTTTAGTCAGTCGGGGTCAGCTGTCAGCTGTGTCCCTTCCCCACTTCTTGTGCACTCCCAGCCTACTTGCTGGTGGGGCAGTGTGAGACAGACAGATCTCGATGCTGTGCAAGAACTGCTCAGCAATAGATAAAACATCTCTCTGTTATCAACACTGTTTTCATCACCAATCAGAAACACAGGTGAATACTCTGAAGAAAATTAACTCTATCCTAGCCAAAACCAGTTCATTGGTAGGGAAATCAATATAATTATTTTGTCATGGGCAGACTGAAGGTGTCACAGCAGTGAATCAAAATTAATGAGAATAAAATAAGAAACACCTACTTGGATTTCTAGCCCAATGTAGCATGACAGCCTGAGAGAAGGGAGACAAAGGGAAGAGCAGTCCTTCTTCAGCTCCATGCTGGGATATTTCCAGCATGTATTTTGTATATCAGCAGGCAGATGAGGGAAAATGGAGGCAAAGGAATGGGATAAGGAGTCTCATTATTGAAACTGAGAAGATAGTATAATCTCAGCACACCAAGGGGTGCCTGAGGGAGCTGCTCTGCTACCACCATGATTTTCTTGTCTCTCAGCTGCTGCCTTAGGCAACTGCCTATTTGATCTGTTCCTACAGCTGCCCCCTGCCTCAGCAGATATGCTCTAATGAAGTCATATGCTGGGTTTAAAAATCAAATTTGGGAGATCACTGTTATTAATATTTTGGAGTTATAACACAAGTTTGAAAAATGGAATTATTTTGCATGATTACCAAACTAAAAAAATCAGTCTGTTTATAGAATATATAATACACTATGAGCACAGTGGGTACTGCAAGAATAAACAAGTGCTTGTAGTGGCTGACTTTCTGTTAAATGGCACTGAAACACCCATCTCCCAGTCTGACAGGGAGTCACAAGAGGTATGCTGCCTTCTGGGAGCTAAGGTCTGAGATGTTGCCAAGAGGGTGTCACAACTTGTCAAGAGTACAGACTACTATCCATTGTTACTCTTATATGGGCATGAATGACACCACAAGCTGGAACCTGGTCAGAATGAAGGAAGTCTACAAAGCCCTGGGGGTGTAAATGAAGAGTATCGGTGCCTAAGTTATCTCCTCTTCTATTTTATCAGTTAAAGGAAAGGATGCAGACAGAAATGGATATATAATGCAAATCAACTTCTGGCTTTGTGGCTGGTGCTGTTGTGAGGGCTTGGGCTTTTATGACAACAGGATCTTCCTAATTGGCTATAGACTGTTAGGGAGGGATGGGATCTACTTGTTCAGAAGAGGCAAAGGAATCTTTGGCAGCAGGCTGGTCAACTTCCTACAGTACCCTTCAAACTAAAGGACTCAAGGAGGGGAGTGGTGTACTGAGTGGCAATATTCATGCCATCACATCCAACTGGGGAATAAGTGGATTGTAGAACAATTATCACCCTAAATTCTTCATGTATATTAGCTCTCCAAGCATGACTGCTGCTTCTTTTTTGTACATCTGGACCAAGGCAATAGGTCATTAAGTTTGTTTCATGATAATACCCATTGTAATTTGGCAGCTAGAGTAGGTTTTAATAAAAACTACCTTTTTGGAACCTAGCATAACTGAAACATGCACCCACCACAATATTACTAATAGAATAAGTATCTTAGAAAGCAGGCAGTAAATAAGCTCTGTAATTGGAAATGCCACGTGTTCTGCAGGAAGAAACAGTGATTTTAACAATTACTTCAGTCTTACTGAATAGACTTCATTCCATGGACCAGATAATATCTCTACAGGACAAGTGCAGTGGTAGATCACTGACAGTAGCAGATGCTGCCAAATTCTAGCTAGAAAAGCTTCAGGAGAGAGACAAAATCTGCTGTGTGCAATGGCTCTGATTCTCAAGAATAATCAGTATGTTTATACACACAAAATTAGATTAAACACTGACAAAGTTTTTTTTGTACAGCTGGGCCAAATATAACGTATAAAATAACAGTGGAAATAGCTACAAGAGTGTCGTTTTGTTTTCAATATTTTATCTTAGTATAACTGAACTGTGCTTAATTTAAGCAACTGACAAGTTTTGAGTTTGTTCGGTTTGTTAATGAAGATACTAGAGCATCTTTTATTATTTGTTTTTGTTCAATATTTCATCCCCAGTGACTTCCAGCTGTACTGGAGATATATCAACTTACATGTCATAATTTGACACTAACATCAGAGATTTATTTTATTACTCCTGGCCTTACAATCTTTATTTTGTCTCACATTTGCTCTCCCCCAAGCACAGCTTTTAATGGATTAAAATCGAATAGCATTACTTGTGACAAATCCCCTGTTAAACAGGCAAAAGAGCAATATACTGGAGATATCTGAGTTTTTTTCTAATAACAAGATTATGGCTAAAGTGGCTTCTGAAAATTACATTCACTGATTTCAAACTTTTGGACAGAATTATATTAATGGACTTAATTTACCACCAGTCCCTCTTGATGAATGCTAATGATATTAACATTGGTATAAACCAGGGGCTGGGGCATGTTGCATGAACTTTCAGAGTTCATTTTGCTAAGATACTAGGAAAATTCAATTCATAAAATTTCAGTTACCTAACAAAGATCTTTATATTAGAAAGCTGTTCTGCTCTGAATTATCCTCTGGAGGATTTAGAACCTTTTTGCTACAGTTGCACAGTGGGACAGACAGAGAGCCTGGTACCTTCAGTAGCAAAACTAGGGAGATGGCAGGAGTGCAAGACTTTCAGCTTTTAGGTTCTTGCTCAACAGATTACAGAAATAGGCCTGTCATACACTTTAATCTGAGCTAGACAATCATCCCACTGGTTTCATATAACCTTTGTTTCCTGCTCATGATAGTAACCTCACAAGCATCCTGTTTAACATTTTTCTACCTTTTCTTGCATGCTTTTTTGCATTTGGCAGATTCATGCAATGGATGCAGGTCTTTCCAGCCAAAACATCTGCCTCATCAGTTGAAATTGCTCTAGAGTGTGATGCCATAGGCTAGCGAAGTTTGTGAACATTTTGAAGACCACTGTTGTCAGACTACCTCACCGCAGTATTCACCATTACCTTAGTGACCTTTTTTTCCAAAAGATTGAGAGGAAGCAATGATTTGTATGTCAATTTCACAGGACTTGTGCTGCCATAAATGTAAGGTATTAGACTAACAGCAAGTTCATCCATAGCTATAAAATCATTTAGAAGACTGTAAAAACAGAGTGCCTGGTACATTGTCATTGCTAAGTTTCTTATGGCCATTTATATACTACACAGTATATAATGTGTAGGAGAGAGGTTTCCTCTAAATATTTAGAACTGTTATTGTTTACACAGAAAATCTTTTCTTTTCCCTCCATATAACCATTTATTCTTTTGGCAAAGAAGGTTTTCTTTAGAGTAGAATTATTATTATGTAAGAAATCTATACTGTTGTGTTTCTGAAAGCTTCAATAAATCACCTAGCAATTTTGTAGAGATGTGGTACGTGACTGATGGTAGAATAGCTGTATTGTATTACTACTAGCTGTATCTTTTTTTTTGTTTTTTTCCTTTCTCATAAAGGTAAAGGGGCCAAACACCAAACATTGCCATAAAAATAAATCATACTTCTCTTACTTAAGTTACCACATAGTTTTCTAATTTAAATCTAGAGGGAGCGTAACATATTTTTCAAAAGCACTAAAAGCCCAGTGTGCTTTCCAGAAGTTACTATTACAGCAGGGACTATATCAACAAGAAGATGTAGGTATCTAATGTGTCTGCTTTAATGCTTACTGCCAAACCTGATAAACTAAATTGAGATGCATTAATTTTCATGTCCAGTTATTTCTGCCACAGGACTTGCCTCAGTTAAACTGTTCCTTGCCAAACATAAGTAAATGTAGCTGTAGCTTTCATCTGACCTATTCTGGCAATCATTGGTAAGGTCATCTGTGGTACTCATCTTATCTGTGGTACTCAAAGTCATTAACATTCCTAAGAATCATCTGTCCAATAAATGTGAAAGAGAAGGACATGATTTTACCCAGAGCTCAATGGTCAAAATAAGTACTGAGACGTGGAAATTCCAGCTTAATTTTTTTTTCCCCTCTTGACCAGGAAAGCTTGATTCCACATTAAACTACAACCAGAAAAGTGACTTTTCTTCCAGGCTATAAAAATCCAAAAGAACACAAACTCTCTCACAATCTTTCTATTTCGTATAAAACAAATACCACCGATGCAGAAACTGAAACCCAGATATGAAAGTGCTACCATTATGCTGGAGGTCTAAGCTTACAAGACCTTCCTGGTATTGCTTTCTCCACAGTTAACCAAAAAGGATTTTAAATGCAAAATATTCATTCTATCATATAATTAAAATAAGAGATTTTATCATTTTAAAGGAAAAAATGCAAGATAATTAGGCCAAACAGGAAAGCAAATTAAAAACATCCAGGCTTGATTCCAGACAACTCACTGTCCTTGTTGATTTCTGAGGAAGTTCCTCCTCCCTCAGCCCTGCCCAGTCCACTCCTGCTCCTCCTGGTGGGATCTTCTCTGTGTCCTCACTTCTCCAGGTTGAACAATTCCATCCCATGTCGCCTCTCCATCATGCGCTGCAACCCCCACCATATTGGTACCATCTGCCTCACTCACTCTAGTATATCAGTATCTGTACTTGCCATGAGGAACACTGGACTGGACACGGCAGTTCTGGGACAATCTCTTAAGCATCAAACAGAACCAGAAGAGAATTTTCATAGACTTGCAGGCTATACTCATGCCTGATTGGCAGGTTTTTTTCCCTAGATTAATACATGATTAATTAGTGCTCACCTTGACATCCCCTCAAGACACCTAGATTCTTTACTGCAAAGCTACATACTAGCTGGTCAGTCTTCAGTCTGCACTGCTACAGGGGCTTATTATCTCCCTGCAGAATGTTGCACTTGTTTCTGTTGAACTTCACAAAATTTCTGACAGCTCATTTCTCCATTCTCTCAGCACCCCTCTGAATGGCCCTACTCAGCGTAGATCAGAGTTGTCCATTGGTTTGGTATTACCTGCAAACAAGACATCATTTATTTAATGATTTATTTATTCACCTGAGAAGGAGTCATATTTCTATAAAAATGTCAAAGGGGATCAAGAGACAATCTGAAAACTTCTCTTTATTGCATATCCCTTCTGTTCCTTATGCTCTGGGGAATGTTTTGCAAGTTGTTATATTCATGTTGATATCAGGCCTGCATTTTGGGAGATTGCAAATGGACTTCTCTCTCTTAGATTAGCTGTATAACAAAGCTACTGATGCACAAGAGGGCAGTATGTCATAGGAAAATCTAGAATTGGAGGTATAAATTACGCTGCTGCTGTTTTTGGCATAAAAATGGTTTTGAGCTGATACATCAGCTCAGTTATTTTAAATCCAGTCATTGAGCCAATTTAATAAGCCCAGGGAACTGAGAAAATTAAACATGTTTTCCTACATTTTTTACAGCCTTTAGATCTTTATGGACTATAGAGGCTACGTATATAATATTTCATACTAATACATATAGGGAATTCTGCCAAGAGTGACAGTATTACAACACTGCTGCAAGCTGCAGCCAAAGCATGATAATGGCAACAATTGATTCGGCTGCAAGTGCTGGCTCTCTAACTTCAAGGTCACCTTTCAGTAGCAGCAGATGAGCTTCCAGAAGCTGGTGCTTCACCACCCTAAGGAACCTGAAATTGAGTTTTTCCTCCCATGTAATTTCAGAGGACGTAAGAAAGATCAGAGATGAATATTTAGATAGAGTATTTTAACATACCTGACCATGAAATGAATTTGCATTGTGCCTGGGATTCAATATGACAAATTAATTTAGGCCTTACTGCATTTTTAAACCTCCTAAGACACCAAAACATGCAATTATCACCCTGTAGTCTACTCAGTATTCTGTTTTACATATTGTGAAGACCTCTGTGGTATGGTAATGACGTTCTTAATATGTCTACTTTTGCAGTATAAAAGAACTAGTACTTACAATGCATGTGTTTGTGCTGCAGGTCTGGAGAGCAATATTTGAACACTGTCACAGTTCATTATTTTAAAGCCTTTTGTAAACACTTTTGCCACAGCATAAACCAGCAAAGTACATCAACATTACACATCATGTCTGGAAGTCTCTTTACTGAGCCCAGTGACTGGGATATTACAGGTCAACATACAGATGAATTAAAACAACAGTGAGAGAAAGGCTGTATTGTGGCTTCCTGAAATGTGTGTCTACACCAATATTGTTATTCAATACACCTGACTTAAAAATAAAAGAATAGAAGTACAAAGTGATCCAGCAGCAAGTGCTTTATACTATAAAACTTTAGAAGGAGCTGACATTACAGAAGTGTAGAACATTGACACACTGGGAAACAAAAAGACAAATGAACCTTCTTACTCAGTCTTCTCCCTTCATTGGAAGCATGTGGAATCCTGAGAAAAATAACGCTTTTACTGTTGTGCAAGCCTTTCGTTATTTTGTGCTTTTCAGTTCAAATTTTCCCTTAGCAAGAGAATATCGCCCACAGACTTTCAGCAAAGAGAAGGGCAAGGAGGAGGGGGAAGGAGAAGCAAAGTCCAAGCGTGTTCTGCTGTGTCTCAGCTGTTTGAGTCTATAATCCCTCTGAAAAACAGACTCAAGGCAGTACAGCCACATGACATCCTCAGCAACCTTGCGGAACAGTAAAATGTGAAAATATGTTCTTCAGCAAGATCAATCATTGTCATTACAATCTTCTTTCCCATGCAATCCTTTCCAGAGGATAAATCCTCCACACTAGTAATTTTGCCAGATGCAGTCACTCAAATTATTATTGTTCAGTTGATATCATAGCATTTTGCAAAACAGAAAGAGTAAAACATCCAGCAGACAGATGTGCTCTAAAATGAGACTTAGCTTGCATTCTTAAGCACCATGAAACTGAAAAGCTATTCTCTTGTATTTTCTACTTCATTCCCAGGGACTGTGAAATTTCTAACTTGGTCTGAAAAACCATTTAAACTATATGAATGGAATCAGTCTCTGAACACTTAGAACTCAACCATCAGTAGAAACACAAGCCAAGTAATGCCAAGACATTTTAAATTAAACATAATAATTTCTTTTTTATGTGCTTCTAATTAATTGCATGCTGTTGATTTGCAAACATTTTCCAACTTAATTCTGTGCATTTTTTTTTTTTTTTCTAGGATATTCCTTTGCCCAAGAGGTAATTAGAACTCTTACTGTAATATTATCTACTATACAATACATAGATTGTCAGCTTCTTCATATCATATTTCTGCTGTTGAAACCTCTGGGCCATCTCTACTTGGGGTACTCTGGGTAATTTGAATTAGAGTTTTTCTTTGTTTTCAGAGAAACTGCTTTGAATTCTGTTCTAGGATCACTCCTGATGTGTGAGACCATGTATTTTTCTGACAAATCTGAAAACAGGATCATCTTTAAGTTTTCAAGATGTACACTTAAGATGAGACAAAAACCCAATCAAAACCCACACCCACGCTTTCCTTCCCTGTCATCGATTTGTGCTCAAATATACACGCAAATTTATCAGCATTTTTCTTAGCTTTACCTACCACAATTTGTAATAGAGGAAAAACTATGATATCCTGTCATGTTTTCATTGTGTAAAAATATTCAATACAAAATTTAATCCTTTACACATTAGTAGCAAATGCTTGATATAACTGTAATGTAAATGCCAGTTTGCTAGATGGCATGAAAATGATCTCATGCTACAATTGAATAAAAGCTTGAGCAGATATTTCTAAACTGTTTATTCTTATAATTGCCAGTGTAATTTTCTTTGTTTTGCACATGTGTTATAAAGTAACTTTTTTAGATAACTAAAACATTTCACATTTAGTGAACTTTTAAAATCTTTTCAAAACCACTTTGAAACACCTATTATTATAATTACGTAAGTAATATTGGAAAATACATTTTTTCAATGTTATTTTTTGTTGCAGGACTAGAAATCTTCAGACATTAAGTATTTGAGTAATGCTGACATACTCCTGCTGCCCAGCTTCTAGGTTCCACTTACAGTCCTCCTCCTAACAATTACCTCTGTTGATAGCACAAGGTATCAGGCCAATGCCAGTCTCAAAGTCTTGAATATTGTGGGGGTGATAGCATCTCTAAAGAGTCTTGGAGCCCAGACATTTGCTGAGCTCATTTCAGCAGCCCACCTTTGAGAAGTTTGACTTTGTGTCAGATGAAGTCAACACAGCTCTGTAGACCAATTCTGTTTTGCGGAGGTTCCTGTTGCACTGAAATTTTCAGTCACAATTATCTACGTATACCTTTGGATAAGGAAACAGATTCTGAGCCATCTGTATCTCAAACGGTGCACTCATACTCAACAGTGCACTAGTAGTCAAAACAGCTCTTGAGGCTTGGATCTGCCCTTACAGTCATGATTCTTCATTTCCTTACCTGGTTCTTGGAAGAAAACTGTGAGATACTAGCACTCAGACCTCATTTCTTTGGAGTTTGTCAGTCATGTTACTATGGCTGCTATGGTTTGAGTTTTCAGAGTCACCTTTGTGCATTTTTTTAGCATAGTACTCATTCCACAAATGTGTTACTGTTTTTTACGAAGATCATCAAGTTATCAAGATGGATTTTGCAATGAGCCAAAAAAGAAAATTTCATATTTCAATATACAATGCATTCTATCTAATCCCTAGAGTATATTCTGTTATCCACATTGCCCTGCATAGGTGTGAGGAATAATTGCTTTTCTGACTTTGTCTCCTAATGATGTGAGTAGCATAGGATATGCACAGGATAAAATGTGTTTTGGTGGAGTCCACAAAATGTCCACGTAAAACTCAGCCTATATTTAGAAGGGTCCAATAAATTATCTTAGTGATTGTTGCTGCCCATATATCCTTCTCCTGAGTCCAGGAAGGCTCTCCAGTGTGAAAACCAGATGGGATTTATCAGAAAAGATGTTTAGATCCTGGAATGAGACTGAACAAAAAGGCACATTTTTGTTCATCATTCTACATTCACAACCAGGTACAATTCCTGTGTCTAGTGTGTGAGAACAGATGAATATTTTGTCATTGAAACATATCATGGAGCAGGATAATTTGCTACCAAAATACCAACAAAAAATCAGGTGATGAAAAAGAAAACTGATGAAATGAATGGAAATTGCATATACCCCATGATCTCAGTTGGAAATGCATTGAATAAAGAAAGAATTGTGTCTAAAGAGGAAGACCACAATTCATATATGCTGGTTTTACCTTGCATTTATATACATAATTTATTTTTATTGTTGGTTTTATATTTTAAAAGATGAAGTAATGTGCTTTCCGAAAGAGAAAAAGACAAATCTTCTGAATATTCTATTGTTGAAAACAAAATGAAAAACTGGTCAGAGGGTGGTTCATGAATTTCAAAAAGAGCTCATGAATTTGCAAATGTGCCTGCTTAGTGCAGATAGCAGCGACACCTCCTCCAATATCATGCTCTGTAATGCACTTCAACATGGTTACTCGAGAGGTAGTAAATGAACCACAGTCCTTGTCCAGAATGTTTGATCAAAAGGGAGCAGTCAAAATTGTGCCAGGCTTAATTCACAACAAAAAGCATGAAGAAAATGTATGCAAGCATATCCAGCCTCTAAAAGGATTCCATAAACCCTTCTAGGACAGCAGCCTTTGCATAGCAAATAATCCAGAGGCTGGAAACCAATTTAAGAAAATAGGAAGCGTCTATCGTTTGCATCAGCTGGGCTGTGGTGTGCTGGCACAAGAAAATTTTCAATTTCAACAGCTATTAGCAGAATGTCAAAGTAGACTTTATTTCAGAATCTTCAGGATATATGACTGTATTTTATAATAAAAAGTACAGTTAGAAGTTGACTCTTTCTTCATACAGAAAAAGATTAATAGCCCTATTCAGCTAGACTTTTAATTTACTCATTATATTTGGATTAAATATTAAAATATAGAGCAGTATTTCAAGAGTTTCTGAACTATAGCTCCAATGCAGAACAGAAAAATCTCAGATGTGTCTCCCAGTAGCTTCAGTGAGAGGTTTTAAGGGCAGTCTTTTTTCTTTTTTATGCCTGAGCTAGAATTTCTTTTAAAAATAATATTTCTTTCTTTTAAAAACAGGTTACTCAGACTTCAAACCAAACAATTCAATGTTTTCAGAATGTCAAAACCAAAACAATGAACTTACATGTAAATGCAAAGAAAAAAAAAAATTATCTCAAATATTCTTTTATTTAACTTTGGCCCCTGTGAGAGCTTCTGGAATTACTTATAAAAGCAAACTGAACACAATGAATTACACTTTTAATACTTATTGTCAGAGTTGGTCTGCTAACTAATAACAAAATAATGGTATAGATGTTAGTCTGTATACAGGAATGCTTTGTAAGTCCTGGAAACTGATCCACAGGAAAGACATGAGAGTTGCACCTGTATACAGGTGTTTTTCAGATTCCACTTGTGCTGTCCAGGTCTGACAACACCAGTTTGCCTTACAACATGTAATAGAAGTCTATTATTTTGTTAAAAAAATAAATAGTGTCATCAATTCTTGTAATAACATTACTGACTTTAAGATAATTTGATACATCTCTTAAAATTCTGGTTGCTGGAGACCTGTGATTATGAAAGGATTTCAGCTTTTGTTGAAAAACATACTTTCATTAATGCCCATGATTGAAGAAAAGCTTGTATGTATGACCTGATTGTATGTTGACAGTTCAAAACTAGCCTGGAGAAAAACCTGTCAAATATATTATTTTAGCATCTTGACAATTTTAAGATAAACTCTCAAATTATTGCCCTTATTTTAGTTTCAAATACTTGGCATTATTAAGCAGTGTGGCAATCAGAAAGCCCTAATCTTAACTTCTTAACACTACAATTAAAAGTATAGAGAGACTATTTAAACTCCTTTTCCCACAGTACTCTGTTATCTGTTAAATGGAGAGGTAGTTATGTTACCTGCCTTATGGACTGGTACCAGGCTCATACTGTCAGTCTTCAGCAGCTCGGTCATCTGTTCTGTCCTGAGACATGGGATATTCAGCACGTCCTGTAAATCTAGAAAACAAAAAGAAAGAAAAGTAAGAGAGGGAAGGAAAAAAAAAAGGAAGAGAACAAGAGTACATCTCCTAAGAACTACTTATCACTCATTGGGATGAAGATTAATAGGATTACAAATTAATAAAAATAACTGAAAGAAAGGCAATCAAACACAACAAAATAACCAAACTACTTTTTGCTATGAAACCTTGCCAGAAGCCACATATCACTGTAGGAAGCATTTCATTGCACATATTTGGTATTCTATACTTTTAATAATGCACTTTTAATATTTACCATTTAGTTGCATGTAAGGAAGCAATAAAGCAGCAGTTCTATTTTTGTTTTCAGCTCAGTGTTTAGGTTGTCAGTCCATACACTGTATATCATCCATCATTCAAATGTTATTCTGAACAGTGAGTGATGAGTTTGGCTACAAGTTCTCTGCAGTGTTTATCCCCTGTATAAAGTCCAAGTTCTTCACAAACAGTTAGTATTGATTTTCACAATATTACTATGGTGTGAAACACTATTTCCCACTTTAGAGGTAGGTTAAAAAAAAACAAACAACAAAACCACACACACACCACCACCTAGAACAACAACCAACCAACCAAACAAAAAGCCCCAAAAACTAACAAAATCAAAACACACACACAAAAACAAACCAACTAAACAAAGAAAAATCCACCACCATTATTAGTTTAAGGTTCATTAATTGGAACATTTACTGGAACTGAATTTTTGAGCAGTCAAACATTTTTTAACACCTACAGTTATTAAAGCTGAGCTGTATCTGTTTATACTTGGAAAAGTGCAACTTGGGGCATCAGAAAGGAATACATAGGTGAAAAAGGGACAGAATCCCACTCCCCAAGGAAACATTTACCTGCCTGAGCCCTTCAGCTATCTTCTCTCCCTGTCCAGCCACTATATTTAAAAGGGAAAAAAAGATTAAAGCAAGTTTCACAGAGCTGTTACCTCTGTGATATTATTATGCCTGGATTTAAGTCAGAGATCTGTGGAGAAAAAACCAGCTGGTGACATAATTGCAAAATACTGAACCATAAATCTAAGCGGCAGTTTCAATTTGATAGTACAGAAACAGACTGGCCCTTCCTAACTCTTAAAAGCCTGATCTTTCAAATTTAGTGTTTATGTATGTACATAGATACACATGTAGACATTATCTACGTATTTATATCAGACTTCAATATCCATAAAAGCACCTCAAACTTTTAAACACAGAACCACAGGTTTTCACATAATTGCCATTTGTTTCCTGGTATAATCATCTTGTATATCTGTTAAGATAAGCAATGAAGAATATCACATCTAACTAAAATTGCAAAGAGAATTTGATCAGAGCAAATATGACTGTGGATTATGATCAAACCTGGTGAAGATGACAGTCTTGCTTTTATGAAATTCACGGAGAGATCCCAAATGAACAAAAGTGGTCAGAAACTAGCTTGAACCTCCTGCCTAAATGCTACATGTCTCACCACTAACCTCTAGTGCTACAGCAAATTTGTTTAAGTAATTGAATGGGAAAATACTAAGAGAAATACAGAGAGCAAGCATGATAAAGTGCTATATCGTTTATGCTTAATATATATTCATATGAATATATATTAATGGGATGTACTCTTATTTCTGTCAGAATTTGCTTCTTGGTCTGTAAGATAAATTGCAATTTTACATAGTATATGACTGTAGAGTTTTCTTCTGCACACTCAGACAGCCAACTAGAAGGATGAAGTTCACTTAATCAAGATAACTTAAGCCAAATTCTCCTTTCCTGTACATTATTTGAAGATGATAGAGAAGTGTTTTTAATGATGAACATAGCTAATTAAAAAGTATAAGCTTAAGTCCTATAAATACAGAGGTGATATATGCCTTTAGAATTGATTTATCATATTTTTCTAAAAAGCAGGATCTGCTTTATGAAAACAGCAGGTTACCACTGACAAGTAAAAATCCAGAATCCATGAACTCAATAAGTATTATTTGAAAAAATTACCCACCATCAGCTATAGAGATGTATCATGTAGAAATGTAACCTCTTAAGCTTATTTCCAAAAATATTTTTAAAGTGTTATCCTGTTAAATTTGAACCCCTTTGACAGAAAGGACAATTCTCCCACCCCCGCCCCGGACTCTTTAGTACATTCTAACAGAAAGAGGAAAAACAGATTTCAGCAAATGTACTCACTGTTCCAATCACGTGCAAAATAGTAGGGAGTTATTTTAGTGGACATGATTTAAAGTAGACCTTTACCAAACATGACCTTCTGTATAAAACTGCAAAATATAATGAAGTAATTCTTATGCTAAAATATAGCTAAGTGATATACAGAAAATAAAACCAGGGTTCAAATATTTAAATTTAAGAATAATCGCTTACTGCAAAATTCTATCAAACAATTCATCATGCTTCACACAGAAAGTGAAAAAAATTCACAATCATTAAATCACTCATTTCTGAATACTCTTGGTTTTGTAAAATAGAACTAACAATAATTGGATAAATATGTTGAATTTAATCTTTTGACATTCACTAACAACTCCCTTTACTTCCATTCATAAGAGTTAAAGATATGGTATGTTTGATTACTGGTTAGAACCACAAGTTTCATTGCAGGTTTAAACTGTTGAAATATAACTGGATCATCAACTAGATTTAAAGCTTGGTAGAAAACACCATAGGAAATGAATGTACAAGATGTAGATTGATGGCTGTAGGACTGAATTAAAACAATCGACAAACAATTACTCAGTAAAAATTATACATGTGATTTAAGAGGTCTGAACCATATTAAAAAAAAAAAAAAATCCTAGTATTGACCAGAATGTAAAGAAGTAATTTTAAATTAACATTTCACTCACGTCACAGTAAATATAGTATAAAGCCTCAAATGCCTATAAAACTTTCAGTTTCTTTTATATACTTTAAAAAGTGACTAAGGCTGATCATAGAGTATCAGATGTTCAGAAAGAAGTCAGTTCCTTAGGCTAAGAAGCAGATACATGATAAGCAACAGCAATGGAATATTTTCTAATCTGTCTGGTACCTCAGATCCTGAAGGCCTGTCAGTCATAGAATCATAGAATTGTTTGGGTGGGAAGGGACCTTAAAGATCATTTAGTTCAACCCCTTTGCCATGGGCAAGGACACCAGGTTGCTCAAAGCACTATCCAGTCTGGCCTTGAGCATTTTCAGGAAGGGGGAAACCACAACTTCTCCATCTCACCACCTTCACAGTGAAGAATTTCTTCCTAGTATCTAATCTAAATCTACTTTCTTTTAGTTTAAAACCATTACTCATTATATCACTACACTCCCTGATAAAGAGTCCCTCCTCATCTTTCCTGGAGGCCCCTTTTAAGTATTGAATGACCACTGTAAGGTGTCCCTGGAGCCTTCTCTTCTCCAGCCTGCCTTTATAGGTTCGATCCCTCTGATCATCTTCATGGCTCTCCTCTGGATTTGCTCCAACAGGTCCATGTCCTTATGCTGTTCAGCCCCAGAGCTGAACACAGTACTTATAGGTGTAGTCTTATGAGAGTGGAGTAAAGGGGCAGAGTCACGTCTCTTGACCTGCTGGCCACACTTCTTTTGATTCAGCCCAGGATGTGATTGGCTTTCTGGGCTATGAGTGCCATTGCTAGCTCATGTCCAGCTTTTCATCCACTAGCATCCCCAGGTCCTTCTGTGCAGAGCTGCTTTCAATCCACTTACCACACAGCCTGTATTTGTGCATAAGATTGTCCCAACCCATGTGCAGGACTTTGCATTTGGCCTTGTTGAACTTTATGTGCCCACCTCTCAAGGCTGTAAAGGTTATCAAGATCTTTACCTTACCTAAGTTAGCAGAGATAATGTGGTCCCATACTGACAGGATAAAAAAAAAAATATAATGGCTGGGAGTGGGACAACACCTATATCAGGTGCTGAGACATTCCTTACCATCACAGGCTTCTGAAAAACTTGTCATCAGAAAAAATCATGGACCAAAACAGCTAGCTTACTACTTTAAGCCCACTGGGCAGCATCAGACACTGATTCACACAAATTACATGTGAAACATCTAATTCAGTCCTAGAGCCATGGAATCCATTCCACTGCACATAGTTTAAGGTTTTATATACACATATAGGCTTCGCTCTTATATGTCTTTTGCTTTTGATGTCTTGAGATATAATCCAAAATACTAATTTATCAAAACCTTCTACATGTAGCACAGAAAAAAAAAAAAAAAGCTGTCTAATAATTCCTTTCTGGGAATTCTAACAGTTTGAAATTTTTACATTCATACTTAATATTAAAATGTGAACAAAATAAGAAAGGAAACCAGAGAAAAATAACATACTAATTCTGCTAGGCACAAAGTCATACTGAGGAACTTTTGGTTTCTGTGTAGTTATGCAATGCTATTGGCTTTGCACTTTTACAACATGGCTGTTCAGTTACACTTTAAAAGATCCTAACAAGTCAGTTTTGATTAAAAGCAATTGTGAACTTCAGACCCTCCTTGCAATGTTCAGTGATATAGTCCAAGATTATTCAGCAGTGTGACAAGCCAGTCAATTTTAGTTTTTCTTTCACGTCTTTGATCTTTATACTTTCATTCCTCCTAATTTTCAAGGAGCCTTAGAATTTCTCTGCAGAAAGAGAGATGTACTTCAGAATAATCTCAATAGATTTTTCTACTGTGCCATGTACTGAACTGACACTTTAAAGCAGTCCTCAAGGAAAGGTCACTTTCAATTTAATTTAATTCATGATGTAATGAGTACGTTTGGGGAGCCAGTACAAGGATAATGATGATGTGAAATCCAGTTTGATTGAGTCTATTTAAGTGAACAGCTAATAGAAAAGAGATCAGAAGTCACAGAACCATTAACAATATGGATGAAAAGGATATTGAGGTTACCTGCACTAAGAGAAGATAAATCATAGCTCCATCATTTCTGATCTTCAGAAGCTTCAGTGAAGCCCATTCAACCATATTTACACCATTAAGAAATATTTCCTGTTGTCTAACTTATATCTGCTTTCCTGCAGCTGTAATACCACTGTTTCTTAAGCTATCTATTATGAAACACTTTAATGCTCTTTATTCCTTTGTTCTTCATATTATCTTTTTATCTATTTGAAAGTCATCATCATATATTCTGTTTTACTTTGCTACACTAAATGACTTGCATGTGATCGGATTTTCCTCATTTCTTACACTTTGAAGACCATTTTTGCTGCACTTTTGTTCCAAGCTACTCTCCACTCTGGTCAGACCTCTCTCTGTGGAAGAGTCAAGAATGAAAGCAATATTGAAATTTGTTACTTATCCATAACAGTAGTAGTAAAAACGCTTTGGGACTTTGTGAACAATACCTTTTTTTCTGGAAATGTAAAGAACAGAAAAAAAAGTTATCATAGGAATTTTACAGTTTGTTTTGTAGTGAAGGGGAAATGATGACGAGAAAGAGGGAAAGAAGGATGCCAAACTTGTATTAAGCAAAAGAGATGGGAACAAGGATAAGGTAGCAGTACACTCTGGCATTGATGGTTTGAATGTTGTATACATTTGGCTGTAAGAAATTGTCCCAGAAAAACTGAATTATTGCCAGAGAGAGCAAGTTTATCAACTAAGATAGCAGAAATAGGTCAAAAATTAGCCAAAAGAACTACCTGGAGAGAAAATTACATCTAGCTGCACAAATGTGTGTGTTTGTGCAGAAAATACCTATTTTTGTTCATATGTGAAAAATACTGCAAGTGTTATTTATTTTATTCAGATTTGTTGTCATTGTGAGGCTTTAGCTATGGTACTTTCTAGCCATGTTTTCTTCTGCTGGTCAAATACTTGAGGAAGTGTTTTAAAATACAAAGCTCATCTTTGCTTCATTAAAAAAAACCCATAATATTTCATGGCAAGCTCAAGAAAAAAAAAATTGATGAAGACAAGGTGTCTGTTTGGATGAGTGTTTGAAAGGTGTTATTTTGAAGGGTTGATATGCCTCCTATATATTGAGCAAAATTCCATGATCAGTGTCCCAGGTCCTTCCATACAGCTACTATCAAAAATGCACAAGATGAACAACCTCACTAGCTACTCTGTTCTTTTGGCTTACCAGGCAACCTGCATGCATATGAAGGCTTTTTGGATCAAGACAGCAGTTATTGCAGCAATATTCCTGCCTCCTCTAAGTGTTCACCAAGCTGCTGCTCTTAGGATTTGCTGACACAGAAGAATGAACTTTTCCAACTAGAGGGTAATTAGCTTCTAATAATAGAACAAACCACAGAGGTTTTCTGATGCTTAGCCTAGCTTTAACAGTTGACAGCAGACAGCCACCTTATAAATACTGTATAATGGGTAGGAGTTTAAAAAAAAAAAAATTAAAAAATGCAGGCCATAAGGGTATGATTGTCAACAGTCTAACATAGCGTTGAGACTTCTTCAATCACAGTATGACAACAATGCCAAGGGATAAATATCCCTGCAACTAGCCCATGCAGCATTTTTCAGTTTGCAACTTGGTTACTTTACTGAGATGTGTTTTCTGCAGCATATAAGAACTTAGATTTATTTCTAAAAAGACAGTGAAACAACATAAGGATTTATATGCCAAGAACTTCACTCCCAGTACAATTTTCATAGACTCTGAGCTACAATTCAAAGTTCTCTGAACATCAGGCATGTATCAGCTAATGCAGCACACAATTCAAGACCTCAAAGTAGTAAGGAAACAAATTTATTTTTTTATTTAGCAATAAGAAAGTACTATCCACTCAATTTCCCACAGTTACTTGTACTTTTTTTCCAGTTGTCTCTTCAACCTGCAACAGTATCCTCCAAGCCTTACTTTTGATCCTGTCTGATACAGATACCCATCTGAGGATATCTACATCTCTCTTGTAAACACCAATGCCAAAGCTATCCAGTATTTACTAGTCACGTGCAATAAAAAGATTGGTATGGCCATCACTGGTTCTTTCCTGGCATCACCAAGAGTTCTCTTATGAATTCTTCCAGCTTGAAAATGGTTCCAGATATCCTCAAAGAGGAGAAGAACCAGAACAGAAGGAAAATATCTTTCTCATCTGCAGAAGACTTTCTTCTTCTTGTGACTGGTGTAGTCATCTAATGTATAAAAATTACCTGAATTTTCTCACCACTATATGGACAGCAGAGGATAGGAAAAAACACAGGCAACAACATTCTTTCCTTAAAGTAATTTGGGGAGATATAGCTTAGAAGGAGACCTAAACTGGAGTTTCAGTCTAGTGTCATGATGTTCTGCTGAATGTTAGACAATACTCCCTTGCAAAGGATAGAATAAAATTATAGTAGGTGTTACTGTTCTCATCATAACACCATTTATTCTGTCATCCACAACACTGAAAGCAACAATAATTATCACTGATGTGAAAAAAACCAGCATCTAATATTGCCACTTAAATAAATTCAAGTGAACAGTATGCTTAGCTTTATATATATCAAAAAGAGCCAGCATACCCTCAGGACACACTCAGCCAACAGCCACATTTCGCTTGCCAATATCCTGTCTTTGCTCACAAGTAGATCTTAGCAGCTACACAATTGGTGTCTGAATCTTTTTTCCATCATTTGCTATGCTAGCACTTGCTGAAAGTTGAACACTATTATGCTTCTCTCTTCACCAAAATGATAAAAACATCTCTGAGCCTCTCTGAACTTCCAATGTCAAAACAGAAATTCTGAGCACACAGGCCCTAACATTTTCAAATCTTCAGAGATCTAAGATATTCATGTTGTAAGCAGGAAAATCATGGAATGGTAGGGGTTGAAAGGGACTTCTGGAGACCAAGTCCAACCTCCCTGCCAGCACAGGAACACCTAAGGCATGCCACACAGGAACAGATCCAGGCAGATCTTTAAAATCTCTAGAGAAGGAGACTCCACAACCTCTCTGAGTGGCCTGTTCCAGTTCCAGTAAAGTTTTTCCTCATGCTGAGATAGAACTTTCTGTGTTTCACCCGGTTACCATAACCTCTTGTCTTATCACAGGGCACCACTGAAAAGAAACTGGTCCTTTCTGTTTGACAGCCACCCTTCAGATATTTGTAAACATTAATAAGATCTCCTCTCAGTCTTTTCCAGGCTAAACAGCCACAGGTCTTTCAGCCTTTCCTCATAAGAGAGATGTTCCAGTCCTTTCATCATCTTTGTTGCTCTCTGTTGGATTCTCTGTATTATTTCATTGTCCCTCTTGAACTGGGGAGACCAAAATGGAACACAATATTCCAGATATGGTCTCACTAGTGCAGAGCAGACGGGGAGGAGAACCTCCCTCAACTTGCTGGACACATTTTTCTTTATGCACACCAGGACACCATTGGCCTTCCTGGCCACAAGGGCATATTGCTGTTCCATGGATAACTTATTGTCCACCAGGATGCCAAGGTCCCTCTCCATGGGAATGCTTTCCAACAGGTCTACCCCTAACCTGTACTTGTACATGGTGGTGTTCCTCCCCAGGTGCAGGACTCTACACTTATCCTTGTTGAACTTCAATAGGTTTGCCTTTGCCCAGCTCTTGTCTGTCCAGATCTCGCTGGATGGCAGCACAGCCTTCTGGTGTATATCAGCCACTCCTCCCAGTTTAGTAGCATCAGCAAACTTGCTGAGGGTACGCTCCATCCCTTCATCCAGGTCATTGATGAAGATGTTGAATAAGACTGGACCCAGGCCTGACCTCTGGGGAACACCACTAGTTACAGCGTACCATTGATCACAACCCTCTGAGCTCTATTGTTCAGCCAGTTCTCAACCCATCTCACTGTTCTTCTAATCCACACTTTCTGAGCTTACCCATGAGGATGTAATGGGAGACAGTGTCACAAGCTTGCTGAAGACATGCCATCATAGAAGGCTATCAGATAATTAAGACATGACTTCCCTTTAGTAAATCCATGCTGGCTACTCTTGATAACCTTCTTTTCCTCCATGTGCTGAGATATGCTCTCTAGAATGAGATGCTCCATTACCTTTCCAGGGATAGAGATGAAGCTGATTGGTCTTTAATTATCAGGGTCTTCCTCTTGCCCTGTTTCAAGACTGGAGTGACACTGGTTTTCCTCCAGTCCTCAGGCACCTCATCTGATCTCCATGATCTTTCAAAAATGATGGAGAGTGGTAGAGCAACAACATCAGAAGTTCCCACGGCACTCATGTGTGCCTCCCATCAGGGCCCATGGATCTGTGTGTTCAGTTTAGGCAAGTGATTTCTTACTGAATTGTCATCAACCAGTGGAGAGACTTCCTCCTTCCAGCCTTTCACTCTTACTTCCAGGGTCGGCGATTCCTGAGGGATGACCATAGCAGTGAAGCCTGAAGCAAAGAAGGCATTCAGTGACTCTGCCTCCACAGCATCCTCTGTCACCAGGTCTCCCACATCATTCAGCAGTGGGCCCACATTTTCCCTAGTCTTCCTTTCACCATTGATGTATTTGAAGAAGCCCTTCTTTTTCTCCTTTACGTCCTTTTCCAGAGTTAATTCCAAGAGGGCTTTGGCCTTCCTTGTTGCATCTCTACATAACCTGACCATGTTCCTATAATTCTCCCAAGAGATGAGTCCCTTTTTCCACATAGTGAGAACTTCATTCTTCCACTTGAGTTTTTTCAGCAGCTCCTTGCTAATCCATGCTGGTCTCCTCTACTTGATTTTTTTACTCATAGGAATGCACCTGTCTTGAGCTTGGAGGAAGTTATGTTTCAATATCAACCAGCTCTCTTGGGCCCCTTTACCTTCTAGAGTCTTAGCCCAAGGGATTCCTCCAGGTAGGTCATAGAAAAGGGCAAAGTTAGCCCTCCTAAAGTCCAGGGTTGCAATCTCACTTATTGCCTTGCTTCTTCCTTGTATGATACTAAACTTTACCATGTCATGATCACTACCACCAAGGCTGCCCCCAACCTTCACATCCCCAATCAGACCTCTGTTCATTAATACAAGGTCCAGCAGCACACCCTTCTTCACTGGCACTTCCAACACCTGCATCAGGAAGTTATCACTGACGCGTTGCAAGAGCCTTCTGGACTGAGCATGCCTTGCTGTTTGACTTTTCCAACAATATCAGGGTGGTTGAAGTCACCCATGGTCACCAGGGCATGTGATCATGAGGCTACTTCCTGCTGCCTGTAGAAGGCCTCATCAACATCCTCTTCCTGGTTTGGTGGTCTGTAGTAGACACCCACAACAAACCCATGGATTGTTTCAACAATAGCAAGTGTAGCAAAACATAAAATAAATGGATAGAAATGGTGTTAAATTTATGTGGGTCTAGTTTTGACCAGAGCAGAAGGTTTTGTCCTTTTTTTTATTTTTTTATTTCTCTTCTTCCTTTTAACTTTTGCTTTCTTACATCTCCCTCTTGGTGGAGTGCTATAATCACCTGTTATCCTCCAAGTTACAGACCCAGATCAGAACATATCACCAATCTGAGACAGTTCTCTTTCTTTTTTCCATACAGGAGCTCCAGGTGTCCAATCATCATAATTGTCTGCTATCTTATGATGCATACACCACTATATTGATACCATGATGCTTTCTAAAGGACAGTACAGACAATCCTCTTCAAGATTTTCTTCCTCAGTCTGATATACAGATTGAAGAAACTTCCAAGATGTTTTCAGAATACAGGTAACAAAACCACTTTCAATCACTTATTGCTCTTTCTCAATCACCACATTTCCACAGCACATAAGGGCTGTCTGACAACTGTCAACAATACTGACTCTGTTCTCTTTACAACTTTGTGTAAGTCAGGTGCCTTGTTTGCCAGAAGTGCAATACTGTCAGATTGAGTTAATTATAACAACTGATAGTTTGCATTGTATTCCTAAATTATTTCTATCAAATGGATTCTTAAAAAGATGGTACCATTAAAATTATCAAAATTCAGGATTTAGTTGTGTGGGCTTTGGTTTGAGGTTTTTGTTTGCTTTCTTGTTTGTTTTTGTTATATTTTGTTTGTGGTTGGTTTTTGTTGTTTGTTTTATGGCCAGGCATAAAAAGCCATGTGAAAGGTATGAATTTTCTAAAGCTAGAGAAAATATCAATGCAATAACTTGGGTAAAGAACACACTTCACATAGCAGCTTGGATTGGCTTCTCAGATGAAGGTCAGAGCTATCATATACTTAAACTGCATTCTGAATGTCCTGATCAATCTGTCAGAACTCCTTTATGAGCCTTTGACATTGCTGAACAGAAGCAGAACTTAATAGATAGCAGGTAATCAATAGTAGTTGCGTACTGTAGCAAGGTGAGAAGACACACCATTTGTGAAGGATAGGAGGGAAAAATAGTTAATTATCTCCTATATAGTGTGATCAGCTACCTCAGTTTAAAGAACAATTAATACAACATTGTAGTTCAGAAACAGCTGAAAGAAGAAATTAAATTCTGATGGAAAAAATGTTCTATTCTTTCTACATGTTTGGGGTTTTTTTAAGTAGTAATACATTAACTGCATTCTAGTATTTCATATATTGTACTTAAAAACTAAGACAATTTATTAAAAAGTATTTAAGGATTTTAGAGCTTTTTTCCATTAAACTTTATATCATTATAATAGGCAAACAAAAATTATTTAATAGATTAGTACATTAATAGCACAGCCCACTGTTTGAGAGTTAGAATTAACTAGCAAGAACAGTCCCAAATTCCTGGTGTTACTTCACAAAAGAACATTCCTATGTTTTACAAGAAACCATTGTAACAGAGAACGAAGAAAACAGTCCTAGTATAGTTTGAAGGATGTTAACGGAAGAACTATAGAAAACAATCCTTGTTATATGGAGAAGGTGGCAGAACATAAGCTAAAACATATGTAATAATATAAAGATTGTGACTGAAGCAGAATGACCATGAAATAAGATGCAATAGCAACAACAGTGAAGTTCAATAGTAAGGTCATTAAAATTGGAACCTGCTTAAACTTTCCTCTTTACTTCTACTAGTGACTTTCCTAATAGAATCCCATATTTAGTGTGCAAACAAGAGAGAAATTACTTTTCCAGAAACTTATAATGGATAATACAACTTTTAAACATATTTTTGATGATTTTTAAAAGGCCAAGATGATTATCACTGGTAGCACAGTGTAACTATTGATCAGTTTTAATTGCTTCAAGTAACAACTGTAATGCTCGAAGAGCTATAAGTAAAAAACTGACACACTGATGTGGTAAAAATAAAAAAGGATACTACAGCAGCATTACTTTTGCTTTTTGACTTGGATGATTGATGACAACTTCTCTCCTTCAGAGTTAATAGTCGTGCTTGAATTCATGACAGAAAAGGACTATGAAGAAAAATGCCATGAATTGCCTTTTTTTTTTTTGTAAATTCAGTATAATTATGATAGTACTAGCAACATATTTCAAAGTCTATAGTATCATGATCTCTATTCTGCAGCTCCAGATATAATTGGTGATGTGCAAGAACAAAAATTACTTGACAAAGAACTATTTGCTCTTCTTTGAGTAACCATTTCTCATCTTGTCAACTACTTAATTACTGATATTTAGAATTAAAAGTGACTTCTGGAAATCTTTCTGCTGATGTATTAAAAAAAAAAAAATCTAGACTGACAAGGAAAAGTATGGAAAGGAAAATATGCACCCATTCAATTTGACCTCATCACTCATTTCTAAGTAGGGGAAAAATACATTTTCTAGTGCCAGTAGCCTAAAGCACGTTCTTTACAATTTGTTTCAGGAAATAAGGGAATCTGAACTAATGAATTGGCTCCTGATAGCTAAGGATTTATTATCAAGTAGACAAACACATCATTGTTTCAGAAATATAAAAAAAAAAAACCAACTTTTTGACACTTGTCTAGTTCAGGTGATCTCTTCTTTCATCCTACTAAGATACAAAAAGTGGGATACAGGATAGAAAACTCCTCAGAAAGTAATTTTATGTGAAAAATGAGTCACATTGTAAAGTCATATTGCAAATTAGAAATATGATGTATTGGGGGTATGAGTGTTGGATATGTACATGCAATAGAACATCTATATATTCATTTTGTGCATCTGTGAATTGTTTTCCTTTCCATACAAAGCCATGAACAAGTACTAGCTGGATGTGAATAACAGTTGTACAAGTTCACAGTCAAATCCAAACTTGAGGGACAAAGCTTGAGAAATAAATGTTTACATAAAAAACAGTTGTTACTTTCATAGAAAACTTTGAATACACAACCAGGAAGGTGGGGATAAAAAAATCCCCAAACTAAACTAAAACTAAACTAAAAACCCCAAACTAAACCAAAACAAAACTAAACCCCAAAACAGAGGCTCCCTCTTGCCAGTGTCATTGCAGCATTGTTTTGTCTGCAAATCAATAAAGTAATTTATTGCAAATTGAAACTGACTTCAGTGACTGCAGGGATTAATGATCATGACGAACTGACCTAGTGCATGCACTACCTAGTCTAACTCCATTGTGACACACAGTTAAATTGTCCAATAAATCGAAATTTTAATTCCCCTGATTTTATGTTGACATTGAAATTCTAGCTTTAACATCCGTTACAATTAAGTACATTTCTTCATGTCTCATCCACATATGTAAATATTCCAGAAAGCTTGAGAAGTCTCTTTTCTCTCTTACAATAAATACACTGTGGTAACTTCAAGTCTTTCAAATCTTAATCCTAGACTAGAAAGAACTATTGTTTTATTTCTGCTTGCATTCCTTGCCTACAGTTGGTAAGCCATTCTACAGTGCTCACAGAAGTAATTTCTCAGGTTCTACTTCCTGCAGTTCACACTTTGTGACATAAAGAGTATTAACTTCTCCACTTTTTTCAAAGGAGCTCTAAATGACTGAATTTATCACGTTGGGCAGGAAAGTCTTAATTTCTTTGGCCTGTCAAGACTGAAGGAAAATGTGCTGTGTACACATCCCATCATCTCTTTTCCCCAGTTATCTTAAAAGGACTTCAAAGTGTGTGACTCCCTTCCACCCTACATGGCCTGGTTTTGTTCTTTCATAGCAAAACAAAGGAAAAGCAAAAGAGGAGAAGGGAAGATTGTTATTTAACAAAAGTTATATATCCAAGCTGCTGCTCCACTCCAGAAACTGAAATCTCCATTCCAGAGGTGGCCAAGGGTATCCTTGACTGTAAGTCAATTTTAACTATCAGGCTAAGAAAATCTACAACAATAATAAATTTTCACCAGGGAATCTGTATTTGTAATTTATGACATTTAAGAGATAACATTAATAAATTGAAAGTTCATTCTATATCACTGATATATACTTGCAACATAACAAAAAGGATCATCTATGTGCGTTAGCAAAATAGTCTTTCAATGCAGTTCTGGTGTGATATTCACCACTCATTTATATCTTAATTATTAATGCATTGTATTGGGTCTGACTGAGCTGGAGTTAATTTTCCCCATAGCAGCCTTCCCAGTGCTGTGTTTTGTGTTGAGAGCTGGAAATGTGCTGATAATACACCCGTGTTGTGGCTACTGCTGGGCAGGGCTCGCAAAGCACCAAGGCTGTTTTTTCAACATTCCCCCTGCAGTGGGATGGGGTGGACAGGGTCTTGGGAAGGGACACGACTTGGACAGCTGACCCAAACTGACCAGAGGGATATTCCATACCATATGATGTCAGATGAACTATACAAACTAGGAAAAGGAGAAGGGGGGGAGGGGGCATCGTCTTGTCCTCCAGAGCAACTGCTACACATTTGGAGCCCTTCTTCCTGAAAAGGGCCAGACAGAGTCTGCTGATGGGAAGTAGAGAATAAATCTTTGCTTTCTTTTGCTTCCACATGTGGCATTGTTTTGCTTCTTCATGAAACTGCTTTTGTCTTAGCCTCTGAGTTCTGTCCCCCTGGTCTGGCTGAGAGGAGGGGGGAAATTAATAGAGCAGCTTGGTGGGCACCTGATGTCCAGCCAAGGTCAAACTACCACACACATACACAAAAGATAAAACACACCTAATACACGGAGAACAGTATTAGCAAAATAAACCAATTAAAAACATACTGTAATAAATAAAAATATTTCAGAAAATTTATCTTAAAAGCAGTGTGACTGCTGAGCATGAGTGCCTACAGCACAAGTAGCAACGAGATTAAGATATTCCCTTTCAAAGAAAGTACTTCATAAAGGAAATAGTCAGTTTGTTTAGCAACTCCTCTCACATCAAAGAATTGCACTTGATCATGCAGCTGACTGAAATAATTTTTAACCTCTGATAAACTTCTAAAATATCCCTCCTGCACTACCAGAAGTTATAGTTGCACATCCTTTCAATACCAGTAACTGAAAGATTAATTTATTCTGTACACAAGAGTTCATGTAGGACATTAAAAGCCACTGTGGCAGTATGATTTACGTTTTAAAGTGGAGATTTAAGTTCTTTTCTGAATCTATACTAGAATCCCATTTCCTACACAACAGACAAGAAACAAAGTAAATCATCATTATTGCTCATAATAACCAGCATAACAATTTTTTTTTTGTTTTTATTTTTAGTTCAGAAAACTTCCTGCACAGAACACTGTTTATGCTTAACTCACTAGTCAAGCTATTAAAACTGATTATGGAGATTCTTTTAGAATTTCTGCTTGGGAAAAAAAAAAAAACCCAACCCCAAACAACTATGCTTGCTTAAAATAGAAAGGCTGGGTATTCACAAAAGTAGTTTTAGCAACTTGGCTGTGTTGGCTAAGCCTGAACCCAGTTATTTGCCAGAACATAACTGAGGACCTCATTAAACCCTGGTATCCAAGTTGCTTCTGACGATGTGCCTGTAACATTTTTCTAGGGATCACCTACAGGTGATACGATAGAAGCTACCAGACTTGCATTTTCTTACAAGATGTTCTGTTTCATTTGAACATACAATTACCTTTTTATAATGAGTAGTTATTCCCTGGGTATGTCTGACTCATAAGTATTTTCATATATTAATGTAGTTTCACTAACTTGCTCCATTAAATACATTTTTAATGCTTGACTCTACAGATGTTCTAGACTTCCTGAAAAGATGTGGTGTACTTGCACGTTTACTTTGTTTTAGATGTATTATGTGAAATCTTTGAAGGTTTTCCTGGACAGCGTGCTGGTTTCTATGCATCCCATTCAGAAGTGCCTTCATGCCTCACTGCGCTGAAGCCCATAAAAATCTGAGCTGAAGCTGGTGCACAAAAATTGTCTAGGCAGTGTATGATTACACAAACAAGCCTACATTTTGGCTTATACAAAGCAATCCTTAACTGTCTTTACTTCCTAAAAAGCCTCTGCTTTGTGCTCACTGGGGATTTCACCCAGCCTTTCGCTTAATTCACTTCAATTAAAGAAGACAAAAACAAACAAACAAATAATAATGTATTTGGTTTCTAGATTTCCCTGACACAAGTAGCTGCAATTGCGGTCTGGCTTGAGGAATCAATGCCTGTCTGGTAAAATGCTGCTCTACTACTTTACAATTATTGAAATGTCAAAATGACAGTTTAATACAATTTCTAATAAGATAGGAATTACTGTTTACCAATATAAAGAATTTGATTGTAACTTGGTAACACTACACTGATTTGACAAGTTGATTGCAGTTCATAGCATGAGCTGTCCCACTGTGACATGTTTCAGATAGACAGTATGCTGTAAAATAACAATATTGACAAAAAGGCTTTATGTCATTTTAGTAGTAGCATTTTTACAAATCTCAGAAGTTAAAAATTCCTGGTTTGAAGACAGCAGATATTGGAAGTTTTTGCTTAACCCCACTACAGGACAAGGAATCTTAGCAGAGGTGGTGAAATACTAAACTACCAACGTGGCAAAGATCTTTTTTGCATGGAAGGGATGGCCAAAAAACAGGTTCTTGTATTTTTTGACCAGTTTGAATGAAAATTAAGACGTATGTTAACCTTTCATTCGTGTTAAACTAAGTCCTCTGACATTAAATTAGCATGTGATTATGAGTGGAAAAGTTGCTTGCAGTTTAGGGCATGAAACTTGAAAATGACTAAGTTAAATTCTTTATGAGTGTACCTTAAAATGAAACTGTATGCTGTGTTCATTAGAGACAGTTAAAACTATTTGTTGTTAAAAAACAAATCCTGCCTACTGTTCTATTTGTAAATTTTCTGCATGATCTTATGCAATTTAACTTAACGTGATTGACTTGCTTATTTCTTGCATGACAATCACAAATCCCATCACCCTCACAGACTAGCACTTCTCCCCTAAAATGCCAAACTGTGCTGCCCTTTGAGAGTCAAGATGGTCCAGTCTATCCCCATTTCTTTACTGTGACTTTTTGGCTTTCCCGTGACTCCTGCATTCTCTGCCTGACTCCCCAGCTGGGTGTCATCCACGGGTAGTGGGAAGTCTTGTTTCTGTAAGTACTCCTCATCCTCTTCCATGTTGTTCCTTTGCAATACAGTGTCTTTCACTTCAACTGACAATCCCATCACTCAATTTCTAAATTCTAAAAGCAGGGACAGGAAAGTCTTGGAAGAGCTGTTCCACTTCATTCAGATGAGTTAAGAAAACAGATCAAGTTAGGCTGCCTGAAATACTGTTTGCAGTATGAATTCCTATAGCAAATACCATTGCAGAATACAAGTATTTCTCAGGCTTTATTAGGATTTATCTTACTTTCCTTGAGTTACTTTTTCCATCCTTTTAGGAGGGAGGGTTCATGCATTTCAAAAGGGCAGTTTAATGAAAGCTGACATTGACAAGGCACATTATGTGGCTCTGACACAGTGATACTTTTGTTCCTTACACAAAACCAGAGGATGTCAGAGAACTGTTTGAGCAGAAGGCAACAGACTTTTTTTTTTCCTCACAGCTGCTTAAGCCTGTGACAAGAGATATACTTACAGAGCATCCACCAAATACCTTAAACTGGCTTCTTTCATTGCATTGATACAAATGCATTCAACCTGAAAGCTGTCAGCTTCTTGCAGTGTTTGTAAAATTCAAGTATAGAGAAGCAATGAAATATTAATGTTGCATTTGCCCAGCTTTCCTCTGGTGTTTCTCTCCAGAAGCATTTTGCAACAACAGACTGGGCTTTGCAGGCAGTGTATGCTGCATACCATGACAAATATGATATTGCTAGAGCAGGAAGGAAAAAAAGGTCTTTGTCGGCAGCCCACTTTTGTTTCTGATGCATTTAACAAAACAAGAAATTAAAAATGTTTCCATTATAATCCTGACATTTTCTACTAGGAATGAAGACATCTGAGGTTTATATTCTCAGATGTCCATTCTATTTCTGCCCATTAATTTACTGCAAATTACTTACTTCCATGCCTTAGTTGATACCTGTATGAAATTTGGTATTTCTCTTAGAATTCTTGTTACAGAAGGATGAAAAATACTGAATTTGAATGCATACCCAGTCAATGAATATGAACACATAACCTTTTTCATACCACCTTCTTTTCCTCCTTCACTACCATTGCAGAGACTGCCATACAGAATAGACACCAAAAAAAAAAAAAAGAGATGTTAAAACACCTACTAAGTTGAGGAAATTAGCAATGGCTAACAGTTAATGATGCTTTCCTCATGAATGGATGCTAAGAGATGAAATAAAATGAAAATGCTATGAAACCTTACCTGTCAGATCAATGGTACCTTTTTTGGCCATCTGTCTTACAAAAGATCCTATATGTAGAGCTTTTATTTCGGTCAGACACTGTCAGCTCTGCAATTGTTCATGGCCTCAGTAAAGGATACTACCTGTCACACAGTTTGAGTGCTCCGACTTTTAACATACCTGTTTTCAGCTTATCTGAAATGCTGGACAACTGCACATAGGGAAGCAACAGAAAAAAAAAAAACAAACAACAAAACAACCAGGTAAGAGAAAAAGCAAAGGTATTCACATTTCTCTAAATGTAGCTTTAAAACCTCTCAGGACTGTCCTGAAGAAAACTTGCTGCTAAAATTGCAGATAGTTCTCCACCCACTTGTGAGAAACACCAATGGGAAGCCCTCTACCTTTGCTGTCCTCTTCCCTTGGTGCTGCATCATCACAGGGCTTTCTGGTCAGTTACTTCATTACCTCTTCTGACTTGCTTGCATGGTGATGCAGAAGTCTCCAAATGCTTCCCTCATTTTGCCCACCCTCACCCTCAGAATTTAGTCAACGTTGATTTGCAGTACGAACAGTGCTTACACTTGCTTATCCCTGAGGAGCAATACTGGGATGCTTCTGACTGTGCTAAACCCTCTTACAAGCCTCAAACGAACAAATATAGCCATCCACTATTAAAGCTAAATGCCTTTTATTAGGGTGCCAACCACACCTCAACACTAAGGATCTCACAGCTGTCACGTTTCCAGATGCTGTATTTAATAAAACTAGTAAAGGTATTGGAAAGAAGGATTCTCATTAAAATTTTAATACTTCCCACAAGTAATCACACTTTTTTGGAGGCATTTTTATTTTCCGATGCTGCTAATCCAAAGAAAGCTTTACTGTATCTCTTCTTTCTGAAATAGGAAAAAACACCCCAAAACCCAACTCATTTGGCTGCAAACTATCATGTTGATTAATGTTAGTTGCCTATGTTGAAGATTTCCTTTTCCGTATTCTTTTCTGATATTTTGCTCTTCTCAGTGATGTCCAATTGTTCTAGTTTCCTTTTCTAATTGCTAAGTCTCTCTCCCTTATTCCCCTTTTCTTCCCCTTTGGGGAGGGAGGGGGTTAACAGAGAGCATCTGTTACAGGTCTAAGGGGCCGCCCTGACCCTAAACCGTGACACCAATGATAGGACAAGGGGCAACAGGTGCAAGATGGAACATAGGAGGTTCCATGTAAATCTAAGGAGAAACTTTTTCACGGTGAGGGTGACAAAGAACTGCAACAGGCTGCCCAGTGAGGCTGCAGAGTCTTCTTCTCTGGAGACATTCAAAACCCACCTAGACATGATCCTGTGTGACCTAATCTAGGTGATCCTGCTCTGGCAGGGGGATTGGACTAGATGATCTTTCGAGGTCCCTTCCAACCCCTGACAGTCTGATTTTGTGATATAGTATGAAACATTATAAAAATTTTCTGTTTTATCACATTACCCTTCTGTTCTATCCAGAAGGGAACAAAAGACAGAAAAAACCTCTTTGTTGTCCCATCTTTAGTAGCAACAGAATTTCAACACAATACAGGCTTGAACAGTTTTTATGAAAAAAATTGTCACTATTTTAGCTACCAGACCTGTGAAATTGTTTAAAATATCAATTAGAATTTTGTTAGATGATTATTCTCTACACTTTTAAAGCCTCTCAACTTCCCTTGCTTACAAGCTTACTTTTATACCCTGAAAACCTGGTCTTTGCACTGAAGATCTGTCATATTACTGTGCCTCCATGGAACAGTATCTTTACAGTCAGATTAGAGTTACTCAGTCACTGTGAAAATAAATAGTAAATTACTTTTTGTGCCTGCAATCCCTAGTCAACCCCTACCAAAGCTAGCCACAATCATGTTATCAACCACGATTCAGATCGCATGAGGTGACAGCTGATAAAAAGAGCTCAAATTAAAAAAAGTATCATTGCATATGTATGTAATACCTTATAGTGCTTCTAAGTCATGCATAAAACAAACTGAAATGATTTGCTATGAATTGGATCCTGAGGTTTCAGAATAATTGAAAAACTAGTTTATAATAAGTTCATGTCATTACCCCACTGGTAGCTGATCAACTCCCCGAGGGACTAATATTGAACAAAATTGAAACAAGCTTTAGTCTGAGACATTGGAATCCTTAGCAAGTACTGTTCCGGTCACTGCTTGACATAGTGCATATCTCCATTGATATTGTGACTTGCATCTGAAGGTGATGGGCATCTTAGTTTTTGTGCCTCCAGGAATATGGCAGCAACAATACTGTCCAACACACTCAACATACATCTTTTACTTAGAAATCCTAGTATCATGAATCAGTAAACATTCATGCTTGAGAAAACAAGACCCATCATCACTATAACTTATACACAGCAGCAGACTAGGCTGATAATGGTTGGACACAATGATCCCAAGGGTCTTTTCCAACCGAAATGATTCTGTGATTTATGGAAACCATAGGATCAATAAAAAAATGCTAACATGGTGCAACTGATCTAAAAAAGCACATGAAAAATGAACCAAACATTTTCTTTTTCTCTTCTCTCTGGATAAATGTACAGTAACAATGGAACAGAACCGCTCAATCTTTATGTATAAACTACAACGAAATGCTGTTCTGATCAAGTTTGCTTCTGATCCACCAGAGATCTATTTCTTTTAGTACAAGTTTCATACAGTTTGAGCACTGGGCATGTCTGGCTTTCAACACTGGATGGGTGGCCTGCATTCTAGAAAAACTTACCAAGAAGTTAAACTAATTTAACCAGTTGACAATATTTGGCATCAGGATAGTAAAAAAGAAAAAAAAAAAAAAAAAAGAACTGTCAGCAAAGTCAGTTCATATTAGATATGATTCTTCTGCAAGTAGCCCTCACTCGAATATATGGGATTGATCATCTCTGCTTAGAAGAATTCGATCTTTATAGTTTTATTCCTGTAGAACAATTAAAATTGCTTTTGCTTGGATAAAAATTTATCAAAAAAATTAGATGGCCAAAAGAAAACAGTAACAATTTGAGAATAACTATTTTATAGCAAATTGAAAGCAAATAAACACAGAAGTTCTTTTTAAATTGTTCAGCCTTTAGGTAGGTAGGATTGTAACTTAAACCTGGGTTAACTGTTGTCTGGAATGTGCTTGAACATGAAATCCATCAACCTAGTTCCCATTACTTCTTTTTTAATTACAGTGGTCTTTCTAGAGAAAGTTTTCATCATTACAGTGGAAACATTTTTATTCACAGTTTTGCTAGTGTGAAATAAAAAAAATTCATTTACAAATCATTTCTATTTTGAATAGATAACTCAAATAACCCAAGGACAGTTTTCTTTTGATCACAGTTAAAGTATTTAATGACAAAATCAGGTTTCCAGTAATGAATCAAGAGAGCAGGTCCCACTTTTTTTTCCTCCCAGAATGGCACAAAATAATTTCTACATCTTTGAGAACTTTCAAGGAATTGTTTACAATAGATACTAGCAAGTATTACAATTCGGGAGTATCATGGCAAAACCTACCTACCTTTAAGACTGTTTTTTAGAGAGCACATTTTTGTTAGTATTTCACATAATGCACAACTTTTGCTAGACAAAAGTAGCCTTTTAAGACAGAATTTGCAGTACAGTAATCAAGTCTAACAATACATTATTTTTATTCTTTGCAGAACTTTAAAAAGATAAAGAAACAATGCTGTTACAATTTACAAATACATTCTTTCATATGAAACATTAACCTGAATTATAGTATATGTTTTATGTACATGACTATCTAGGAATACTAGGTTGTATACACTACAAGCTAAGTTCCAGAAGGAAATTGCAATGCTGTAAGATTTACCTTTGGATAGACATTTATACATCTCTGAATTTTTTTTTTTCCCCTAAAAACTACCAAATATTGTAGTTTTATGAACAGCAAGAACAAAGTAAACACACAAACTCCTTTTCCTTCATTCAGTAACACTAGGTTACTCAGAACTCCCATAGTAAATGGCTTTTAATGGTTGGATAAAAGTCCTGAGTTATGGCACGTAACACAATACACTTAACTGGAGCATATAAAAAAGCAAAATGCTGAAAAACTGTCAGTAGAACTAAAGTAGTGTTTCAGAATAACTTACAAAAGATCTGGAACTTAGCAATGCAATTGTGACCTTGTCCTGTCCAGCTGATACTTATGCAAACACTTGAAAACCAATGCTTTTTTATCTGAATTTAGACAACTAATTCTTTTCTGGTTTATCTCATCTGGGCTTTAGACATTTCTTCCAAATTATTGACAAGCTTAGAAGATCAGCTAGGTGGCAGCAGTTCAAAAGCTATTCCTTCTTTTTCTCAAGAGAAAGACTTGTGAGGTAAGCAGCACAATATAGTTTATAAAACGTAAGAGTGGAAAAGATGATTACAGAAGATAACTTTGTGGTCAAAAATGTACACCCTGACTAATTTCTAATGCAGCTATTTTTAAAAAACAGCTGAACATTTTGTCTCCAGCAGAAGTTTAATTTCTAATGAGGGACTGCTTAATTTGCAGAAATACCCACAGTCATTACCATAGCACTAAGAAAGCTACTGGCACTTCCAGGGCAAGTATTAATTGTAGCTCAATGGAGTGTTCAGGACTCATATCGTTAATGAGCCTGTTGTGACTTAACAGATGTGGCCAAATTCTTTTTCAGTTGATGGTGCTAGATGTAGTAACTGTTAGAACTGTTGCTAAATAGATCTAAATGATTATATGGTACTAACACAGATGACAAATCTACCCCTTCTCTCAATTCCCACTGTGAAATTAAATAAAAAGCTTCATACAAACAGTTTAAATTACACACACAAAAAAACCCCAAAACAGCTGTAAAGTTTGAATGCAATCAGATAACTAGACAGTGTCCTTAATTTAAAAGAGAATGTTTTCCTAAAGCCAAGCATCTTTTTACAAAATGGGTATTTCCAAGAGATTTTCAGTTACTTCAGCTTGCAGTAACTAAAATTTTCTCAATTACTACAGAAGCTTTTATCTCTCTTACAAGCACTGCTCTGAGGATTTTAGACTGTTTAAAATGTCATTAATAATGCAAAAGTCTTATTCTACATTGAAAATGAAAACTAGAGTACATTCATATTATGACAGCTTTCTGGCTCTCTGGTAAGATGAGGACAGAAATGAAGAGCAGGCATCTTCAGAAGATGAAGGCTGAAACTTCGGTGGATTTCTGTTCTAGCTTACCAGTTTAAATAAAAAAAATAAAAAAAAAGTGCAGCATCTTTTTTTTTTTTTTTTTTTTTATAAACTTATTAGAACATTCTTAAGAAAACAGCTATGAAAAAAGAGTAACCTACATATTTTTTCTAGGAGAATACAGTGCATATATTGCATATAGTGAATACAGAATGAAGTATGAAGTAGGGAGTCACCCTTCTAGTGATAATACATATTGAAAACTGAGACCTGAACTAGAAGTTATGATTCTAATGTACCAAGACATGCTTTTTGAAAGCCTCTATTTTAAAAATCAGATGACTAGCTAACATAAAAGTAATTCTAATCAGACAAATATCTGAAGTGTTCCCAAAAATTCTTACTATGGAATTTATGAAAAAGAAACTTGGACAAGTTGAAACTTGAAAAAGAAACTTGGAAAATGGTGCATTATCATTTTCCCAGGCCTCTGTATTGTTATTTACAAAGACCTTTAGCCATAGAATCAAAGGTAAAAAGAAAATGAAATGTTATTTTATACTAGATTGATAAATTTTAGATTGTGTTTGAGGTACAGCTATGTGTGTACAGATGTAAAACTTACTTTTTCCTTGAGGTTGGAACCTCAAGTATACATTCTGTAAATTTTGTCATACTATTCAAATAATCCAGAAGGTAAAATAGAAATATTCAAAATGCAGCACTGGTGACAGATTGCCCCTATGAAATACAGATACAAACTTCTGAATGCTGGTGATGGCACATGCAAAACTTCCTACATTGGGCAGAAGAAACAAGTTTTTCTGTTTCCCCAGGACAAAGCTCTCTATTTGCCACTACAGTTACAAGCCCAGGTGATTAATTCCAACATTCACATTCTGCCAATGCTACATGAAATGAAGAAAAGTATACCCCTTTGGATTTTATTTCCACACATGTGTCCACAACCAGTTAAATAATTTTATGTACAAATGGAGAAGAATATTATTATTTTAATCCTGATCTGCTTGTCATTTGGTCCACTTCCCCTGTTTTGTTTCACTCCTGTAATACTGAAATACAGGTAGAAAAGAACTGCAGGACTGTGTAGCAATATTACAAAAGAGGAACAAAAGTCAAAAAAGGTAGAAATGCAACACGTTTTCCTGCACAGAAACTGAAAGAATGTATTCCACTGAAATGGAAGAAAAAAAAGCATACAGAAGTCTGGATCTCCTGTAAAAACTGCTGAACATAGCCTTTCCAGTTTCTCTTGGGAAGATTTCAACTTTGGGCAGTATCTCAGCATTTGTGCTTCATGGCAAGCTGAAAAATAAGGAAAAATTAATTAGAGATTGATCACACATCACGATAGCTGTATCAAACTAGTGTGGCCAGAGTCTGGAGCAGAAGAGCTTGTAAACATAGTTTTCCATAAGATGCCCAAAATCCATAACTTCTTTGCTCAGAGATATGCAGAATCCTTCCCTTTGCTGTGACAGATATGTAAAGTCTCCCTCTGCTATGCTGAGGAGGCAGGATTTAACTGCTTTCATAGCTGTGCTTCCCAATATTCCATTATTTTGCTACCTGTGAGGAGAGCTAAGGCAGGGTGCTAGAAACAAAGACTTGCTTAAAAGAACAGTTGTTTAGACCTAATGATTTGGATTGTTAAATACAATCAGAAATTCTAGATAAGTAATTTACAACATTTGTTCAGCAGCTCTACCGCTACATAATGATGAAAAATTAAGGACTGATTGCCTTTCTACCTCTGTGATTACTGGTTATTTCAAATAATTTAAAAATGGACTTAATACTGGGAATAAGAGGGAGAAAAAAAAACTAAACTGACTTAAATCTTGTATAAAAAAATGCAGACAAACTGACTTTGGCAAACCAAGCAGAGAAGCTACATTTTTAGGCTCTGTATAATAATAACAATAAAATGACATCTGTAGATATAGCATGCGATACAAAGCTGAGATGACTGAACCTTCTAGGAAGTAACCTACAAGCCAGAATTAGTAGGGGCAGTTAAAATTTGCTCATTTGCTACCTGTGAAATGCTGACTAATAAATGACTCAAACTCAGTTGACATAAGCTTTTGATGCTCAAGGACCTAGTCATAAATATGCCATTTAAAAAAACCTATTATTTGTAAACATATACTGAAATGGAATTTCATCATGAAAGAACTATAACCATCACCTTTTGTTCTCCCCACAAGCAACAGGATTGTTTTCAGAAATGTATCTTTAGCAGGTAATTCAGACAGTAAGTTTTTATTATACAGAATCCGTATTGTGCAGTTACCAACTATTCTAGAGGCAAATAAAAAAAGTGAAGAAGGTGTCATAAGTAGGATCTGATAGATGTCCTGAGCTAAGTTCCAGCCTTTACACAACTCAATATAGATAATATGCTCTCATTCAACAACTCTGATAGCTAAAACAGAAGCACTTTCTGAGCACTATTGTTTCTGATGCAAAATAGAGTGGTTTGTTTGGTTTTTATACAGATGATTGAAGTGTTTGCTGAAGATGCTGGAGAGAATATTCCCATTCTGTGCATTCTTTCACTGTCTCCATTATGTTTTATTATCCTAAGATAATCTGACATAGCTGAGGTAACATCCAGTCATACAAATGAAGCCATAAGACAAGTCTGTATCTAGTCATGATGCTATAGTGGTGAAATTAACTATTGGATGACAATAATCCAAAGTACTTTACTGTTTTACTGAAGGCAACTATAAAGCAAACAAAATGGGAACGGTGTTTCACTTCACAAAGTGCTCACAAACACTAATGAGTTAAAACTGATGCCTTCATCTTCACTGTCACTGTTTTTCCAGAAAGGTACAATTTTGCCATGCAACACTCAGATGGACCTCACTTTTCTGGTTTCATTGAAGTGATATGTTTTCTTTTCTGTACAAACAGCATCTAAGGTCTGAGTAGCAGCCGCCCCTCAAACACTCAGACAGAGGAATATTAAGTATAATCAATACTGGACTTATTCCTAAATGCTCCACAAAAACCTCAACAGAACTCTCTTGCAAACCAAAGCACATCACCATAAAACAGTAGTCTCTCTAACCTAATACATTCTTGGGTGGCTGCATTTTTGTGAGGTAACAGTAGAGGAATCGTAGGACTAGTCTACTTCTAAGATACAATTCGGGACTTGGGGCACTAATCCAGAAACATTTGCAAGAAAAAACGTTGTAAACCTCATCTTATTAATTGTATTGTGGATGTTTTTAGCTTCACCATTCCTTCTATGTTTCCTCCCAATTTCTATTTCGAATTACTGTATCAGGACTTTGTAAACTTTTATTTCTAAATATGGTACCGCATAGGCTATCAAGGATGGTGTTTTTATTACAATGCCACATATTTTAATCCTGAGATTTTTGTAAAATAAGATTTTCCTAATAGAACCTGTTTGAAAATATTTGTTTTGATTCACAGAATGTCTTATCTGTGGAACTGCAGTGCTGCACATATGCAATATGAAAGGGCAACACACAATTATAAAAACCTATTAAAATCTTAATCAAGATTCATAGTGGCCCAACTATCAGAGGCACGTTTCATTTTTGAACTCCCTAGCAAACAGCTTTACTATAAAGGAGCAAATCTGTTGCACCCTATCCCAGATGCAGCAGTAGCTGCCATAGAAGGTTGGTCTTCTAAGTTGGCATCGTTGGGGAGGGGGGGAGGCTGGTAAGAAGGTGGTGTTAGAAGAATCCAAGAGAGAGCTTGTACCATGCTCATACCACTAAGCTGAACCACGATAACTGAAATGGACCATAAAGTAGTTGATGATCCCAGTAAAAATTGAGTTGGTTTGTGATATTTTGAAGACTACATAAACCAGAAGCTTGTACAAAACAGCAAGATATAAATCCAGGATTTTTAGTGCTACTGCAGTAGCCAGGCATTGTTTGGAATAAGCATGATAAAGCCCAACACATGTCCTAAGCAGCAAACCTATCAAACTTGCAGGCTAAACTGGTTGCTCGTGTGCATAAAACTTTCTGCTGTGAATGTGTTACACAGCCACTGAACTGAATGCTGTGGATGCCCAGAATTTCTGTCACCGAGATGGAAGCTCAGCACCGTTATGCACATGCAGATGCAGCAGTCAGTACCTTCCACCAACAGAGAATGTCCGTACATTTCCAAGACTGAACTATTCCTCAAAATCCTCATAGATAATGTTTCCAGATATAAAAATATACCTTTTCAGAAACAGTCACAGATGTATGACTGCTTGTCAAGGTGTTTAACAATGATTTCACTATACTGCTGCACAAACTGTGAGGAATAGTTCCAAACAGTAGTGGGAAGATGGATGTGAAATATGCTTCAGGAAGGTGAAGATAGGTGGCTTCAACTCAAGTGGCAACACAGCAAACCTCAGAGCTATGCACAGAAGTTATAAGGCAGAAAACTGCTAAGCAAGGAACAGGATAAAGGAAAATAACAAACTTTGCAGTGACTTACTGCAATTCTCTCTAAAGCTTCCTCCCCTTGCAATATAGGAATGAACGTATGGCTCTGACCTACTAAAAGCCTTGGCCCACCAAAATCTTACCTTGTGTGCAGTCTCTGCAAACTGCTGAGCACTGTTTTTCAGCTCTTCTGTCTTTTCTTCTGCTCGACCTAGCCTTTCACCACGCTCATTCAAAGCCTGACTTGCCTTCTGTACGGCACTTGTCACACTGTCTGCTGCTGAATGGAGTATACTGTTTCCTGCAATACCAAAAGAAACTATTAGAACACCCAAATACATACATGCTTTGAATTAAATACACTTATCTTTATTTATAATGTTCTAGAGCTAATGTGTTATATGCTAGTTTATCACCTGGTTGCATAATGGGATAACTTACTGTTTTCTCTTTTAAACCATGTTATTAGCAAATTATAAACAGGTACTATATTGTAATGCAATACTTGAATAATACAAGGAAGCAGTGGACATAACTTAGCTATGCATTAATTTTTAAGCCTTATGTTCATACATTATTTCAGGAAGCTATTCTACCAAATCAACGAAACCATTCACAGGTGCACACTGCTTCTTGACAACACTCATGTCAATATAGATTATCTTTCTTTGGAAGTGACACTATTTCCCTTAGAGAATAAATGGTTCACTCCACAGGACATGGCTGTATGACTTCACCTTTTTTTTCCCCTATTATAATATTTAATTTACAAAACATTATTACTACAGTTATTTTATAGAGCTCTGATATTTCTACCTTTGACTCTTTCCCATGTAGAGCACCAGCCATGTTTCATGTGACAACATACTTTACTTAAACCTTAGTACTTAATGTCCCAGCAAGGCTCAGTATCTTCTAAGTCTTTTAGCTTTACCATCCAAATCAACTTATCAGTTTCTCTGTTTCTCCCCTGAAACACAGTGCAGTAGGTTTCTTCGAGTTTTCAACAGAATTGCATTCTTCTCTACATTTATCCTTCTTAAACACTCACTCTTTTCAGTACTCCTTTCTATACTGCTTCTGAAGAGAAGGAATTATCCACTTTCTGGAACGAACTGCTGCTGAGTGTTCATAATACAAACCACAGGACAAACAGAAAACTCTTCAGTGAAAGTTACACATTACCAGTATGAACTGGTATGTGTTAAAATACAGGTAGCACAAAATATTTAGTTATATCCTTTAACCTTTTCAGCAAAAGGACTAGTAAAAAGTCATATTTTCACAATATGGGAGTCCCTTGGTGTCTTCCACAAGCTTTAAGACATAATCTACCTTAGAGGGAATCTGTTATCCAGAAATTTGTTGTCTAGACATATACACAGGTGCTGCAAGAGCCAGAAAGCCAATACAGAGTGTTAACCAGCAGGCACACTGTTGCTGCCAGTCTTCTAAACTGCCCCAAATACTGTACTGCATGGAGCCTTTCTTCACAGCATTAAAACCGAGTATGTAACACTTTAAAATGAATTATACTGTTAAAGGTATGAAATTCGTTCAACACACAAACTAGCAGTGCTGAGCACTACAGCAAATCTGCTTTTGTAACAGAGTCTGCTGTTGTTACAGACACACAAAGACAAGTGAAAATAAACACAGACCTATTGCTTTTATTCTTAATCTGAAAAGACTGTTTACTTCAAAAATACTCCTAGGTTAAAAATAAACCACAAACGTTAACTTGAAGGATTATTTTGCTATTAGCTTCATAAAGAAAAAGAAAACCAAAAAACCTAGTCACACTCATTTCAATGCTCCTTTCCTTAGAAACAGCAAACACACGATGAAGAGTGAAAGTGAAGGTTGCCCCAAGTAGCCTGTGGAACAACAGTACAAGTCGCACATGCAGGAACTCTTGAGATAAAAAAGTGCCTGAAAATTTTATTAAACTAAAACACAACTGTAGTGTGAAACTATGGAGGTGGGGGAGGGACCCAAGAACCTACACACAGTTACTCATATACGATGAGTCACTAGGAGAAATACCGGGCAAAGAGCACACTGGCCTCCTGTATACCAATATTGTTTCATTTTTCACAACAGTAATTAAAAATAATGGATATATAGGATGTGGAACAGCTACAGGCTTGTGTTGGTGGGTTGTGGGTTTTTTTTGTTTGTTGGGGTTGGGGGGGAGGGGTGGTGGTTTGGTTGCTGTTGTTTTGTTTTTTTCCTATTGTTCCATAGGAACAAAGAGGCTTCATCTGGAAAAGGAAAATAACAATCGGCATTCAGGTTGAAGAGATGAATATCTGAGAACACCGTGAGTTGGAATTTACAGTGACAAAAATGAAAATATCTTTTCAAGTGGTCTCTCTTCAGACACTGGGGAGGTCTGATAATAAGCAGCTTTAAATACTGTACAGGTTTTTACTTCAAGATTTCTCAGTCAATTATTCTTTTGCTCATAATTTGCTTGTCTAAAGCCAGTTCTTAGGAGGCTGTTTTGGCTTCTGTTCAGGCATCTTTTCCAATAAACGCATGCACTAGGCAACATGACACTAGAAATAGTTTCCTTTTTTTGGTGGTGTGATCTAAAGGCTTTAGGCTCTTGTATAAATCAGTGCTAGTTTTCTAGGATAAGAGTTTTAAAATCTCTCAACACTGGACTAACTCTGATGCTGCTTTACACGATCACAAATATTTTGTCAAATTCAATGGAAGCAGGGTACATGGAGAGCTTCATAAAACTAAGCATCTTCTGAAGTTTTAACACATGCTGGGGACTATAAATTAATACAGATTACTGACTTTCTGTCAGTGCCAACATGAAATTGCAGAAAGTCTTCTGTATTTTCGATATTCCTGAATATATAAAAGTTTTGTGGCCAAAGACTGAGATATTTCTCCACTGCGTTTAGAGCTGAGAAGAAAAAAAACCTTGGAAGTTTGATAATAACAATAGTTTTTCTTCTAGATAATAAAGTATCATGTTCTCTCCCAGTAAGATCTGTATTTCTCTACAGACAGTGCCTTCCAAAAACTGCTCTTCCAAGACTGTTTTTGAGGAGTACTTTTGGATAATCTTTTCCAAAGGACCATCAGTAAAATAATTTTTAAAATCCACTTTAATCTATAAGCAACACAGAAACCCATGTGTCAGTAGTCTACTGAATTTCATCAGTGTATTTCTAGAGCTTGTGTAGGTGGTTTCTGGTATGACTGACTATGCCTTGTCCTTGTATTAGCATCTCTGCAAAAACAGCAATACTTGTACTGGATGTACTGGAGAATCATTCCCATAAAAAAAAAAAAAAAAAAAAAAATCACAACCTGCAAAATTGTTAAGCTGTTCTTCAGAAGATAACTAGTATGATTCAAGATCTCCAGATAAGCGTGTTCCATGACTGAACAACAAAGCTGCCTGAACTGTACCCACTCAGGTGTAAACTTATGACAACCACCTGCACTGAGCCAGTGAAATGTGACAGTCAGCATCTTTGTCCTTGAGTCTGGAAATACTGTATTCCATCTTTTCTTAGTTTTTACCAAAGATGTGACAACTGCTGTTAAGTACCTTGTTTTGTTTTTTTGGTTTGCTCTATGAAGCGACTGAGGAATTTCAGTACTTCTCAGCTACTAGGTGAGACACACAAGCTCCTCAATGCAAGACTTTTCAAAAAGCAACAGCTTTTCACATATAAAATCTCTGTATTGAGAAGATATAACACTTGCAAGATGACATAATGACCACCAAAACATGGGCATGGGTCAGCTGATGTTCTGAGTTGACAGGAGGGAAGCATTCATGTTTTTATCAAGATGTTCAACTGTGGGTCTGTGATCTCCAATTTTGCACGGCTACAGCTTTCACTGTGAGCAGAAAGAGTGACATGTTTGTGTTTCTTTTTCTAAGGTATACAGGGATCCTCCTGGTTTTGGAGTACATATATATTAACAGATCCCACCAGTTGAGACTACAGACTTTTCTCTTTCAAATAAACATGAAAGAAAAGTAAAAAAATAGTTTCATTAAACTGCCTTTTAAAAGTCTCTATTAAGGGCAAGTACGCTGCTTTTCACTAACAGTATCTGCAGACTCACTAAATGGAGCAAATATTGTCAGCTAACATATGGAAAATATGCATTTATACTGAGTTTAATATAAACTATTAGATTAATATTCATTTCTAATATAAGCAAAACATGCATGTTTAGGCGAATATCAGTCTGAAACTAAACAAATCAAGCCTAATTCAGTGGGTTTCTTCAGTTTAATTCTGCTATATAAACAAGCACAGAAACATACTGCTATTTTCAGTTATTCAAACAAGTGGCTTAATAAGGTCACTTGTAATACTTTTTGTCTACCCAGAGGAAAAGAACCTGCAGATTTCCAAATCAATCAACAGCCACACAGGTCAGTAATTCAATTTGCTAAGAAAATGATACATTTTCTTTTCAACATAGTGAGATATAAACCAAACTTCCCTTTCCCCTTAGAAAATTACATTAGTGACCTGTATAATTATACGTAATGTTACTGAGGCCCAAAGGTGCAAGGCAGCAGCCCTTGGATGAGAGTTTTAGACCAGTGATCATACAAGTATCACTTGCTTATGGACATCAAAACTCAAGCAGTAGAATTTTGCAGGGAGTGCCACAGCTTATCCCAGACTAATCTTTAAATTTTTGGTTCTTATGATCACAAGTTGTATCAGAGGGTCTTGCAGCCCATGAAATAAGGTGACATTGCTTTAGGCTTTTATCAGGCACATGAGGAAAGTTCCTCCTTAATCCACCATACCTGCAAGATATAGATACTACCATCAATCAGCATGGGAACCAGTCTGTTTGTTGAAGAAACTAATTGGTTTCTAGAGATACCATTATTTAGTTTGCATGATTTAACACGTATTCACAAAAGGTGCATCACATTCTCTATTAGCCATACTAGATGTATGTCAGTTCAATGCATGGATTTATCTGTACATTGGTGATAAGACTTTATAGTGACCAAGTTGTAAATGCAAACATTTACTTTTTAATTGTATATGCATATCACAGCATTTAGCACCTACCTTCTTCGGAGAAGGAAATAAATGCAACTAGCTGCGATAAGTTCTACAACATGAACAAACACTTTATTTAAAAGACAGATATTTACAGTTCCCACTGAACTGCATGAAAATAGACCTGTGTCACTGTATAAAGGTTAAAAGCATAATGACAATCAGATCAAGCTCATTAACAAGGACCACCTCTATCACAACATAATTATATGCCTACATATACTGTTTACACTCAGATATGCTGGTGCTGCTCTAAGTTGAACAGAAGTTTGGAAACATTGATTGCAAATACAAAGAATGGCTTTTTAATCCCGCACTATTTTATGTTTTGTTAACTTCCTGTGCCATCATCACTTCAGAACCATTAGCACCAAACACTTGAAATACTGGTACAAAACTAAAGGAGTCTAAGGACAAGAGAAAGGCGCTGAACAATTAAGAATCAACATATCCTTATGAAAGAAGGGAGCATTACAGAGCTGCTTTTTGTAAGTGGAAAGTGGTCTGAAGAAGGAAAGAGATCTTTTTCCTTGTTGAAATGTGCAAACCAAGATGGTACATAAGGATGTGACAAAAAATTTTGAAAAACACCCACCCATAATTACTGCACAGCAAAGATTTGCAGTATTTCCTTGATACTAAACTCATTCACTACTACTTTAAGAAGTTTTAATAGACTGGAGGAAAAAAATTATCAAATCCATCATCATGACAGCTCATTCCAGTCATGAGACTTTTTTTTTCATCTAATGTCCTTTTGTGCCTTTCTGTCAGTGAAAGGCTGCTATTTTAGCATTCTGTGTCTGGCAGGTTATCTCTCTGGCAGAGATAATGTTTGTTATGCTAAACCTGAAGGTAATGTGGCTCAAGCAGCATAAAATTGAGGGGGAAGTAATCTTTAGTGTGGGCTGCTCTGTGGGAATTTGTACTTGTTCCAGCTAAATGCCTCCACCAGCAGTGCTGATCAACAGCTTGGAATTAACCACGCTCTGCAGTCTACAGCCCATGAACACTCCAGACACAGGCTTCCCTAAACCTCCCCTAAATCTACTACAGTGGAAGCAAAGCCACTGAAAATCTTCTCTCCATGATAAAGGATGAGAGCTGGGATTTGCACCACAGAAAAACTAAACTGTTTCTGAACATAGCAGAAATTGGATTATTTCTACATTACTCTGGAATCAAAACAACTAGAACAAGTCACAGAACATCTCAGCCCCAAGTTACAGTTAATAGTGCTTGCCAAGAGTAACACATTCTATGCCTGTATTATTATTTTACTTCCACTTTAATCAATTTAGTTACAGGTAAGAACTGTATTAAAGCCATCTGTTTCATCTCCTTCAGACAACCATGCTTTAACCTGTTTAAACGCCTTAAACCTTCCCTTACAATGTGTGTTCTTCCCGTCCCCAAAAGCATTGGAAATTGGTAATTTTGTTTGGCAAATAATAAATTATGGAGATCACTGCTACCAAAGACAAAATACTAGCCTGTATAGATTAGTCTGATTTGGCCTGAATGTTCATTGTATTCCAAGTAAACTCCTGAAGATGTTGTTTAACACAAACTGATTGACATTTAAGAATATTACAAGAATTGGGAAATGCTTTCAAAAAAGTTTTATAGACAAGTAAATATATATTGATACTTATCCAGTGTATTTTTCAAGACTCCCAACTATTTGTGGCTTTAGGGATTTCCTGAAACAGAGGATCTTTGCATATATCATCTTGATTGAAGTCTTTTAATGAATTTCTCTAAGAAAACTCCCCACTTTTAGCTGGCCAAATAATATTATCTGCAAACATAATAAATACATGCATCTGGATGATCTTTGCTATTTAAATCTCCTATTTCAACATATCCTAACCAAACCCATAGAAATCAAAGAAAATCAGGTAACACAAAACACAGCAGAGCATTAGCCGACCAAAATCTGAAAGCAGCACATGAATAGAATGACTTCTGCAGAGCATGGGGAATAAAATTTGATCAAATAGAGAAATGAGGTCTTCAAAAAACAACCAACCAACCTTATGGGTTCAACAGTTCAGTATTTTTATTTCTAACAAGGTATCCAAATTTCTCAATATGACTTAAAAAAAAATCTTAAAATTCAGAAGGAGTTGTATTGCAAAAAACCCAACCCTTTTTATGGTTCTTTAAGGGACTATAAAAATCCCTGCCATGGACAGTTGCTTAGGATAAGCTTTCTTGACACAGTTAGAACAGAAGTATTACCTCTACTACCTCTACTAGTGCTCTTTTAGTTTAAATAGTAACATTAAACAACATCAGAGTAAAAGCTAGATATTTTTCATTGATGAGATCTCTTGATAATGAGAATACCTCCTGATCTACTGAGATTCTCTTCTGCTTTATTCAGTACTCCATAGTTACGGTGTCAAGTAAATTATACATGATTTGAACAGTTAAACTAATATAAATATTTTTATAAGTATTGTATTGTCTGAAAAGAAAAATGTTATTGCATGTACTAAAAATAAGCTATGTTCCTCAGATATGTGAAATACTACATTATCTAAAGCTTTGCAAGTATTACTCTTGGGTCACCTATGTAAAATCAGATTCAAAGGTGGAGGAGAAAATGGGTCAAAAATATTTTCTCCACAGAAAATCTAACAAAGACCAAGAAAAAGAAAAAAAAAACCAACCCTGTATATGAAAAGTGTTTCTTAAGATTGCCAGCAATAGGTATGAATAGACTGATTTATTGAATTACTGATTGAAATGTAAACCAGTAAAATTAGAAAAAGTCATTAAACACACCTTTGCTTCAATTTATTGTCAGAATTTGTCTCTGCTCGAAATGTTACAATAATCCTTGGGGAAGGGAAGCAGGTTATGATCTTATTTTTACTACTTTTTAAGCAAGTATTTTCTGACAGATAAATACTGACAAATTAAAATCAGTATTAAGTAATACTTAATGGTGATAGCTAGTATTAGTGCTCATATTGAAGATAAATAGTTACAGTCAAGATTATTAGACCAGTATATACACAGAAATTTGCACTTTTGGGAAAAACTTTGTATCTAAAGATCCAAGCTGGAAAAGACTTGGTAATAAAGTTGAAAGGAAGAAAGCCTAATTAATTCTCTAAAAGGAGTAATTTTCTTGGGAATTATAAACCCAGTAAAGTTGAGCTGCCTTAGTGTGCAGTGATATTTGCCCATTATGACAATTATGAGTTAAAGGGTCTTACTCTGGAAAAGATCTGGAATTTTATACTGTTACAGCTGACCTATCAAGGAGCAGAATGTACAATTAAAAAAAAAAAACAAACAACTTTGCACCACGGCAAGCTTCTGTTTGAGAATGAGATGACAAATTTAAACATTTATCTTAAATGAAGTTCCCCTGAGGCCACAAATGGAGAGCTGTGAAAGTTATGAATACTGAAAAAGCTTGTAAGCTCTGCTGCTACTGATCAGATGAGTGGTAAAATCATTGGAAATAGGATAACTTCCACATGGATTTTTATTGACATTGATGCCATCCTATAAAGTAAGGGTTTTGTCTGAAATCTTTCAGCCATTTCTGCCAGTTCGTGAAATCCTGTATTTAACTACATTGCTTCATGGTCACAAGATGAAATATTCAACCAAATTCTATTAGAAATCAGAATATTTTTCTGTAAGAAACATTCAGAAAGGCTTCATATAGGATAAAGAGACAGTAACTACTATTAAGAAATTTACTTTATATGAAAAGATGAATGTCTGTGGTGGGTTGACCCTGGTTGGCAGGTAAAGCTCCCACCCAGCTGCTTGCTTATGTATACCCAGTGGGATGAGGGCAGAGAATCAGAAGTGTAAAAGCAAGAAAACTTAAAGGCTGAGATAAGATCAGTTTAATAAGTGAAAGGAAAAAAAGAAAAAAAACATAAACAACAAAAAAACCCCACATCACTCCCCATGATCAGCTCAATGTCCAGCTAGTCCCTGAGCAGTGGCTACCTTATGAAAACAGACACCCCCTCCCCAGTTCTTATTGCCGAACATGCTGCTACATGGCATGGAGTAATCTTTGTGGTCAATTTGGGTCAGCTTTCCTAGTGGTGTCCCCTTCCAGCCAACTTGCTGGAGGCAGGCAAAATGAGGAAGCAAGGCCTTGACATTGTGTAAGCACTGCTCACCTACAAGACTGTCATATAATCAACACAGTTTTGGTCACAAATCTAAAATACAACACTATATTGGCTGCTATGAAGAAAATAAGCTTCATTCCTGCCAAAACCTAGAAAAACTCTAATTCACCTTCTCCCTGTCGAGGCAATACAAAGGGTTTACACATCTCCAGATGCAGGGTTTTTTTTTTTTTTGTTTCAAATTCAATTAATTGAATTAGTGAGGTAGGAGAATCTGTTAGCAACATATCTTGAAGATAAAACACTGGATTCTAAACAAAGGTTCTGCTTAGAGTGACTGTAAGTACTATTGATTCATCTTCTGATTAAGTAATTATTAAGTAAATTTAATTATTATTGAGAAACATAAGGCACTATTGTGCTACAATGGAGCCATGGAACACAGTGTATTTGTCAACAGATTCACTTCTGTGTGTGCTACAAACTCAACCTGTATATTTACTAAAAGACTATTTAAGTAGCATATTCAAAATCACCAACTTCTGTTACCACATAGGCTGAAATAAAGATGTAGGTCATGAGCAACAAGGAGATTGAGATGGTTTCAGGATGGATTCAGTAACAAAATATAATACAAAAAATATAAATAATAATACAAATATATATATAATACATATATATACAAATATATAAATATAATACAAAAAAATATAAAACAAAAGATAACAAAAAATGCTGTGTCTGGCCTGAGACAGGCTGTGAAAGAGCAGCTGCCCCCAGGGAGAACGTGGTCAGGTAAACCTTGGAGCTATACATTTAAGGGCAATCTCTTTGCAACATCCCGGTTGCCCAGGACTAATATGACTATGTTTATATCTGAATGCTTTCTCTGCTAGTTATGCACATTTCTTCCATCTGTTTCAATCATCTACTGTCAATAATGAAAATCAACTTGAATATAGTTTGTATCTGATTAGTCACTCCTTTAGAGAGCACTTTGCAAAAACCACTTTCTCCTCCACCCTCCAAACTGCACTTCACTACTGAGAACACCAGATAGATGAAAGTGTGTTGGGTTTGTACCTGGAAGTTTTGGTAGCAGAGGGACTGAGCTACTGGCACGGCTCAAGAAGCTTTGAGAAGCTCCCTTGCTTTCAAGTTGGACCCACATCAGGCCAAGACTGAGCCCATCAGTGCCTCTGCAATAACATTTTTACAAAGGGAAAACCTGTCAGACAATTTCCTTTGTTTTAGGAGCTCTTTGTTTTGGAGAGGAACAGGACATCAGGAGACAACCATGCAGACACCAAGGTCAGTGAAGAAGGAGCAGGAGAAGCACATCACAGCAGCTTTTCTCCTCCAGGAGAATCCTGCCTGCTCACTGTGGAGGACCCCACACTGGAGCAGGGGACCAATCCTGAAGAAGCCAGTGACTCTGAGGGAGGCCTGTGATGGAGTGATCTGTCACTGGCAGGATCACAGCCTGCAGAAGGAACCCAGGCTGGTGGGACAAGTCCATGGAAGACTGTCTCCTGTGGGAGGGATGCCACATTGCAGCAGAGGAGGAGGAAGGAGCATCAGAAACAATAGGGAACAGACTGGGACTGACCACAGCCCCCAGTACCTGTCCCCCTGCACCACTGGAGGAGAGGAGGTAGAAGACCTAAGCTGGGGCAGAGGGGAGGGGTGGAGGGAACATGTATTTGAGAGCCAGTTGTATTTATCACTGTCCCATTCTGATTCAATTGGCAGTGGTTTTGTTTATATTGGCTGTGGTTTTGTTTAAATAAAACTGATTTTATTGACCAAACTTAAGTCTTTTCTTTTGTTTCTACCATAATTGGTGAATGAGATACCCCGTTCTTTGTCTTGACCCTCAAGCCTTTTGCTGCATGTTCTCCTTCCCATCCCACCACAGGTTGCTTTGTGGCCAGATAGGTGGGCGGGCTTAAACCAGATGCTCAAGTTCTTTATCTGGCAATAGTTCAGATAGGAATTCAACTGCTGAGAAAGGGATTTTTTTTTTTATTTTTCTTTTTTTTTCCTGCTCTCCCCCCAAAGGAAAGGGGGAAAGAGGAAGTTCCAAATTTCTGTAGTCTGAAAGTGTGCCCTAGGCTGTCAAGGTGGAGATGATTCCCACATATTAGCCAGATTCAGTAATCAAAATGCTAACTTTTTTTAGGAGGAATTATGCCATTAAAAAAATAAAATAATTAACAGTTGTTCATTACTGAAACACAGCACTGAAGACATGAAGGCAAATCTCTTCCTCTGTTAAATTGTCATGGAAACTGTTCACAACACAGAACACACAACAGCTGTGTCCGGAATGACCGACCAGAAACACCACAATAGTAATCCAGGACTAAGAGAACTCCAGGCTTCTAACTCAGGAAGCTTAGGTTTTTCAAAATAAAAAATATTTAGATTGATGAAGTTCCAAATGACGGTGGCATGTCACACTTCCAAAAGAGCTGCCTCTCCTTACTGAGTGTATTTGTTTTGTTAAAATCATCATTACCAGAGTTACACTTCCTAGACAACCATTATCCCAAGGCTTTCCAACACTACTGTAGCGTAACATATGATTACAAAGGTTGACAGGATGAACATGTTCTTTCCCTTCTTTTTCATCCCTCTCACCTCCCTGCCAAGTGATACATCCTTTCACTTGCATTGGTGCTGTGCTGACAGCCTCATTTAGGAGGTATTTTTTAATGAAAGAGGAAACCGCAGCTAAAAAGAACCAAACTAAAAGGTTTCTGACCAGCTCAAGTTATTAAGTAGAAGATTACAGAAACAATATTTGTGTCACTGTGATCCTATAACTCTCTCTCACAACTCAATGAATCCCATATGTGGGATATCGACTGGAGGTGACTTAAAAATTAAAAATCGTACTAAAGGTGAAGCATTGTTCACACATTTAGGAAAGGTATAACATCGGAGAAACTCTCAGGGTAGAGTGCAAGTGTTATGCAAGGAATCCATTTCACAACAGTTCCCCAAGCAACACTGCCTGCAAGCAGCATGGGGGATGGAGTAGACTGAAGATTCCACAGCCAGCCCCTGTGAGATCACAGCAGAGATGGGAACTTAACTGGTACTACAGGATTGATAGTCTGACTGTTTGTGACTCTGTGCCAACAGTCTGACAGTTTTTGACAAAGTACTGTCCTTGTGCAAACTTTGCTCATCATAATGTCATTATAATATCAAAACACACCTCCACCCCGCAGCTACCCACCTCCAAAGTACAACCACCCCTCACTGAGCTTGCATTGTGAATTTTCTTCAGCTATATCTCTAAAAGCAAAGCGAGAGAAATTTACACCAATCATAACAAAGGTATTTATGACTAGAGTCATTCAAGCTCTACCTTGAAGGTGAAAATTATTATAAAAATGGTTTAAGTAAGAGGGGATGTCAGGGAAGACATCACCATGGACATATTAGGGCAGATACTATCACTGCCCGTCTCTGACTCCTGGGATCAGTCAACAGGCTGAACCTTGCTTCCCCCCGCAGGGACACCTTTGGGTAAGATCCAGACTTTCCAAGTATTTCCCTGGGAAACTTAGAAATTTTACTGTGCTGCTCTTTAATCTGACACTTTTTGTATATGCTCACCTGCTTTGCAGACAGTGATTTATCACCGTCAATCCACAAGAACCTGTAGTTCTGCTGCTCTCAAACTGCACTATTCATGTTGCTGGTTGCAAGAGTCTCACACTGGGTGCCTTCAGCTCCTTGCTGGCTGCGTGACGCCATGGAGCACGACTGGCTGGGGAGTGCAGGGTGCCAGCAGTGAATCCAGAGCCAGGAGAGTTCAGATGCACTGAACATGACCAGATTAATAGTGCCAAATTGGACATCACTCAGAATCTAAACCTAGCCACCCTCATCTCCTCTGATATCCAAGGATCAACTGGAATGCAAGGGGGTTTATTTTCTGCCAAATTACTTTACCCCTTTACACAACACCATATTACATAAATGGTATGTTCTCTAGATAATTTGAATATTTTAATTATCAGCCAGAAAGGATGACTGTCTGAAAGACAGAACATTCATAGAAAGTAGTATCTCTACTAGATTTATTTATTTAATTATAACTTGGGAGAAAAAAACACCGAAACAACAAACCCCAAAACTTAACACTACAATACTTGAACCTGAACTTAAATCTGAACATTAAATTTCTCAATTTATCTTTCAAGCATAATTAAGTTCCCAACTTAAATTTGGGCCTTAAAAAAAAAAATAGAAAAAAAAATCTAGAAGTCCATTGCCCAGCTTGGACAGGAGGATTTCCATGGACTTCTACCTTCTTTGAAAATAAAGAAAACACTTCTGTAGGTCTTTGCACCTGAATCTGGACAGTTATAACCTTCAAACAAAGCATTAGTTACTGAAGTCTGGTAAGTCTTGCGATATAAATGGTATATATTCTGCACTTAATTTCGCTTCTACTGATCATTAAACATTAAATCACTGTACTCTGCAGTCAAAAGACAATGGCCCACTTTTGTAAAAATCTGATTCTTCCCAGTGAAGTAACACAGGTTTCAGAGTAAGAAGTGATTCCAAATTAAGACTGATTACACTGTTTTCCCCTGGTTTGATGTTGGGTAGGTGATTTCTTATGACATAAATGAATCTTTTAACATCCATTAATAGCAATAACAGCTGTGAATAGAAAAATGCAGGGAAATATTGTATAGTAGTTTGAAGCAGTTTTGACTTTTACATTAAAAATCCATCTAATTTGGTATTTTGTCCAAAGCACGTAAGACAGAAAGAAAAAAAACAAGTAAAAAGAAACAGTGGATTAGAAGTACTCTTTAAGCCTTCATAGATCTCTTAAAATATGACCGCATACATTTTAGTCTTCCAGATTTGCAACATCTGAAATGAAGCCTATAATGTTACTTCTAGTTATTTAGAACATTTTATACTGTCACAATACGTTCTATAATAATATAACCCTAGTTTGTCACTTCATTGCTTTTGAATTTGTTATTTAAATCTGCATACAATTTGTTCATATATACCTGTAATCTTGTACTTTTAAAGCCCAAATACAGCCAAGTTTAACATATCTCATTTCTCAGGTAAGGAAATGACATATTTTATTCCTGCTGCTAGTTAAGTAATACCTATACCCTGGGAGTTAAACAGATGCTTACAATTTATTTCTAAAAATAACAAAAAATACCTTGAGAATCATAACATATCATAATCACATTTTTTAAAAGGTCCTACTGATTGATAATGAATGTAGGAGACAAAATGATAATCCTAACTGTTCAGCTGCAAAACCTTAATCAGCAAACAAGAAAATAAGTTTTATTGACAACTGAGATCAGTTTCTTCCTCTACTCTCATTCGCTATGTCAGCTCTTTAGATCTGCTAGACAATTTAAGTGCCACACAAAAAAAAAGCAACTTAAAACCAAACCCCAAAAATCAGTCTAGTGGGTAACATCCCAGTTTTTAATTTAGCCCTGGGTTTAACCTATTTAATTGGAAAGAAAGCTTAAAAAGAAAACTATGCACTCTTTCTGGATTGACTGACCAAATAAAGAATGCGTCTGTGTTTCAGACTCTGGACTGATAGCCATCCAAAGTCTCGCAAGTTATATCATCACAGCTGCACAAAGCTCATAATAGGCTGCAAAGTCTACCTGAGAACTTGAGTAAATGCTCTGGTTTCAAGACTGCTATAACTAGATTACTGATAGTACTCTACTTACTAGCGGAGTTATGCTCAATTCACCTGCACGAGGGTTTTTTTTTTTTTTAATTACAACTTTGTGGAAATGTTCTAAATGAGACTGGTTGAAACAAAATAAAATTTCTTCACTTTTGCACCATCAAGAATGAACCATGTAAAACAATCATAGTATCCAGGTGCTCAACAGCAAAGTAACTTACAGCTGAGGTTTACAATGAATGGAGGCTGATATAGTTCCTGAAGGGGGATAACAGAAGCCTGAAAATTACTACTGAATTTAATTTGGCCAGAGTGGAATGATCTGCTAAAAACCTGTACAGGTCAGAATAGCAATGACTTTTCTAACTGCAGGCTTGAGAGAACTTTATCTGTCTTACCTTCCTGTTGAACCAGAATCAGGTTCAAAATATCATTTCAGCACTAGCCACTTTAGAGGGGGGAAGGAAGGGAGAAGGAAGCAGAAGAAAGAATACTGTTCATATAGGTGTGCAAACTGAGGGCATGCACTGCTAAGCAGAAACAGCAACCAGCCAAGGTACTATTTTTTATTTTTGTCAAATGTAAATAAAAGCAAAGAGGGAAAGAAATAATTTGGTGTTATAACTTGCTAGTAGTCTGGCAGTGGAGAGAGAATAGAAAATATTACATACATCCATCAATTATCTATTATTTTAATGAACAAAAATTTCTAACAATGAAGAGATGAGTCAAATGTCTTTACAGAATTTGTTTGTAGCCTGATAGCAGCACATGATCTATCATGATTAGCCAGTACCACTAGTCTTTCAGTGGACTGGATCAGCTTCTAACCTTCAATAATGGAAAAGTTAACTGATTTTAGGGATTGTCATTTCAGGTTTGATTCCACCCCAGAGAATCAAAACAGTGGCATCCATACCAAGCCCCTTCTCCTCTCAAGATGTTTTACAGCTGCACAGATGTAATGCAATGCTTTAAAGTCTACAGTGAGTGAAGTTTATGTAAATCCAATCTGTTTTACATTTTATGGGTTTAAATACTGTGAAAAGAAAGACAGAAAATCAATAAATTGTATACTTCGAAAATTAGTATCATGCCACAGTGGGCATTCTGAAACAGTCCTTTTGTAAGTAATTCTGAAGAGCAAAATGTATAACACTTTGGTCTAAGAAATCATCAAGACTACATACAGTGTTCTATTTCTTAATGTTTTGTATTAAACAATAATGCTAATCTATGAAAAGGAATTGTAAAAATATCAAGCTATCACAACTATATTTTATGGGTTATTTTTCAAATGGCTTGAGTAGCCTGGAAGACATTTTCCTATTTATCTGCTACTGAGATTGATGGTCTAAATAATTGTATTTTAAATTTACACCTCTTCCAGGTTGGAAATCTAAACAGTTTATAAACCTGGGTTAGGAGGAAGTTTGCATATATGACTGTTTGCTCATTTGGAGACCAGACAGAATATGCTAGACACCCAGAAATTAGCTTTTTCTTCTAAGCTGAAGAACAGGAAATGACATTCTATTCAGCTGTGGACACTGGATATATATAATTAATATATAATTAAGCTTGGATGGAATGGCTGCTAAGATCAGCAGGTGGAAAACAGAATTAGAATTAGAATGAGCTATTTTATCCAACAGCACAGCCAGCAGACTTTTTTTTAATTTTAAACAGTTATGTATACAGAATTTAAATAGAGAGATGAAAATATGGAGGAAACATTGTTCAACAAAAAACCACTTAACAGTATTTCTTGGTATATTTAGTTGTGCTGGACACAAAATTAACTGTGTATTAATACATATAAAAAACAAGTTTAGTTTATTCCCCTAACCAGCATCCTGAATCTGGAACTTCTAACTCCAGGTGACCTGGAAAGGATTATGTTTTATTACCACGGGGAATAAAGGGATAACCTCCCAACATCCCAGCTGATGAATAAATTCTTTTATCCTCTTTGATTCCCAGAAAGTCTGGAAATAGAGAATGTAGTTCAACTGGTACTGTGTGTCTCAATCACGTGGATTTAGCATGGACTTTTTCAACATTTAAATACTATTGTCCAATTTGTTTTTTGAAAGCCTTGAGCACGGGAAGGTCAGACATTAGTTTGAACTGTGAGAACAAAAAGGAAAAACAATCCTGGGTTTTTTTCCACTATAGTGGTGTATTCAGAGCTCCGTGTTTTCAAATATTAGGTTTTCAAGAAAGCAAAAACCCAATCAAATAAAAATATACAAAAACTCCCCACAAAACACAAATGAAAACTAACAAAAAACGTAGTCCATATACTGCAGATATTACAAATTAAAATGCATCTATCAAATTAAAGTTCTGAACAATCAGAAACAAAAATTAGTAAATATTTAGTAATATTAGTTAGTAAATAATGCCATCCAAGCAAGGTCTTCTATATATTCTTATATCCATACGGGAACCACAAAAGATGAAGGAGATGTTGTTAACCTTCACAGGAGAAATAACCTATGCTATCAAAGTAGAAATAGAGCCATTGCTGTGAAACTACATGGTGGGGATACATATACTGAGCTGTTCCCATGTGTGTCAACAGGGGAGGTACAGAAGATTGAAAATATCAACACTAATGATTTCCTGCCAGTTACAAAGGACTATGCTGTACGAAATTTAGAATCGTTTTTGGAATGGAAACAATGCTGGACAATGACTACAAGATAATTTACACCTCCTATTTACTTCATTCATATGTATAGTACTGTCATTGCCACATGACTTTGAAAGGGACTGTTTATGAAAAATATGACATATGGAATCTTGATCCAGAACATCAAGAAGTGATTCTCGAGACAGATCAAGTCACATCCTTTCTTACTGAAACTGGAAAGAATCAAAATTCAAAAAGGTAACAAAAAGATACTCTGAAAAAAATAGTTTCATTAACCATCAGATGTTTCTGAGCAATGCATTTCAATGAGCTAGTAGCTGTGTGGTTTACAAACAAGATCAGGTCAAGTGGCTGGAGCACTGTCATTTTAAGAAAAATGGTTATTTAATACTCCATTTGAGTCTTCTTGTCCTAAGCAACCTAAGAATTTATGCAACCATCATTCTTAAGGACTTAAGAAGCTCACAAGTATTAAGAAATGGATTTGGATTCACACAGAAGTGTGTCCCACAGAGGTATTTTCAGTAGTTTAATATTTACAGTGATTACTATCGATGCACCACTTGCATTCACTTTTCAGACTGGGAAAAATGGCTGCATTAAATGAAGTAATAGTGACATGAAGAAATCTAAGAAATACTGGGTTGCAGGAACTGGATGATTTTAATTTTTGAAACAGCTGGGCATTCAGATGGTGCAGTTTTCCCTTTTATAGAATTCATTTGGCCATCATCTGAAGCTGCCTTCCCTCCCCCATTTTTTTTTTTTTTTTAAATAAGAGAAGCAATTCAATTTTCTATTCCTAAGAGTTCTGAAGTCATTATGAACATGGACAATCACCTTTCCATGTCAGAGCACAGCTTGATCAAAAAAAGTTTCATTGAGGATAAGGAAACTGTCTGGTCTCACATGGTTACACACAAAGGTTACCAGAAGACAGCTTTCACTGATCAATTAATACACAGCAGCATCAAAAAAGAACTAGCATCCAACTCATTTTAAGCAAGTACTGATGAATTCCAAAATGCTGTAAATATATATATACAAAAACAAACATAAGTTTCATCTATACACAAATATATCTACATACAAATAAATATACTATGTGTAAATCAGATTTACATCTTAAAAATCTGTTAAAAAACACTTAACTAATGAAATGATGCAAGGTGAAATAGTAAAAGACATCTCAGTAAAACAAAGCAGGGTCAAACTGGCAGTGACTAGTTTTGCCACTATTGTCATAAATTACATTCAAGATGAATTCCACCTCAGAGGTAATAAGCACGTCAAGCAGTCCTTGAGGTGGGCTTACAGGATTGACAAAGTGAGTATGTAATAACTCAGGTGTGTTAAGACCAATCAATCTGTAAAGAAGAAAAACCATTAACTTTTCTTCAGCTTACATATCAGCAATTTTCTTTAGTGGAAAAAATAAATATCAGCTACCCACAGTGAGCATTTCAAAGACATTGAAAGCTTATCAATGTCATCATAAGAGTCCAGACAGTTTCATTTCATCTGAAATACAGTAATTTTCTTTATAGCTGGAGGATATGATCTCTATTGTTTACTGTAATGCAAGTGTGGGACTCTCATCAGCTTTTTCCTGTCCTAGGTAGCACTGGGACACCATGCTTTCTCCTGGAGTCAGATTCAAGGCATGACTGCCGTGTGCAGAAGCTGATTTTTCTATCAAGTTTATTTTAACAGGCTGCTCACTTTCTTCCACAAAAGCACTTTTCCACCCAGAAGTTTAATGCACCAAAACCGATAGTGGCAGTAACTCACAAGCCACAATAAACAATACAGTCAGGAAAATATTTACCAAAACATAGACACACTGTGAAACAAAATACACAGAAGCTCATGGCTCAAAGGTGCTGTAATACACTACAGATACAACAGCAGTTCAGTAGAACTGCATCAGAAACCGACTGTATTTAATTTATAGAGGACAAGAGGAAATAGAACTGCCACAGTGGATCAGAGCAGTGGTCTGTCTAGCTGTGTTAGAATCTTCTGAAAGGGATAGAACACTTAAACAGGCAAACTGAAGTAACTACACTTCTACACAACAACACATCATCCCCTAAGCCTCAATAATTACTAGTTTGCTTGACAATCAGAAGAATATGAGATGAGGAGATTAATTACAATCTTTTCCTATTAAAAAAATTAATATCTTTAGATAGCTAATCTTTTCCATGGTTTTACATAGGCAGCACATTAAAGAAAGGATTTTCATAAGCTAAGAAGTTTTTAATTTTCTTTCCACTTTTGACCTTTTTGTCTTGGTTTGGTTTTAGTGCTAATAAATCTTCCACTAAAAAAAGACATTATCTATAATTTTTCAAGCCTATTACATTCACACACTTTGGTTTCTTCTAGGGTTCAATATCACCATATATGTTTTTGATGTTCCCACCTTCCTGCCTCCAAAATACAGTACTGAAATTTAAAGTTGATTAATTGCTGATTTCTGTAATTTTGACTAAAGTCTGAAGAATATATAGCACAAAGATTAAGAACCAAACTGACAGGTTATAAATGCCTTTCAAAAAAACTTAACTTCTCTACTACTAAAATATTTCTCCTGTTGGTGATTTTCATTACTGGCACTGATGCAAGGACAGGACATTATTGAATATTGTGGACTGTCTATAAATTAAGGAAATACCTAATAAAGATCAATTTCATATTACCACAACCTTTACCCTTTTCAAAACTGAGAAAATTATTTAAACTTGAAAACTTTAAACTCTCATCTAAACCAGAAAAATCAATACTAATCTGGTTTTAGTAGTATTTTCAATACTAACTAATATTTATACTTTTTTAAAGTCTAACCAACCAGAAACTTTCAGAATCAGTAATTACTACAAAAAGCATAGAACTCCATTCTGACTTTATAAACACCATAATCTGACAATTTGACACACACAAAAAAATCCCATTTCTATGACAGACAGTAATATTCTACACCTTGAAGACAACACCTCACTTACAACTTCATTCTTCGTAAAAAGGCAAGAAAATATATTGCTTAATGCCTTCTATATTACCTTGTCTCAGAGTTACACAAATCAAAAAGGAACCAACCTTTACAATGACAAATGTCCCTTCTCATTTTATGTACCCCTACAGATTTTACAGAAACACAATGTACATTTTTTTCTCCAAGATACCCATTTTAGAAAGTTAATTTAGAGGTCTGATTATATGCAGTATTGCTATGGAGCACGTACTCACCTATTCTTATCCATTCTGATCTCAACACATGGTTTTTATGCTTAAGATAACTAAAAGCCATCCAGTTAAATAAATTAAAAAAAAAAATAAAAAAGTAAAGCAAAATTAATCTTGAAAGCAATATGCACAGCATAAAAACAAGCACCTCAAATGGCCTCCGTCAGCAGAAAACTTATTTCCAGTATTTCAGTCTCTAGACTGACAGTAGCCTTTATTTTCTCTAAGGCAAACAACTCAGTATTTGGTATACATTGGTAGGAAATATCTTAATCAAATGTAAGAGATTTTACTGTTTCTGTACAGAAACATTGCTAATATTCATTTGATAGGTAATTTCAAAGCGGCAAACACTGCCACAAATATAATGGTACATACTTTGTCCTATTTTCTGGCTTTTTTTTTTTGGTCAAAATCATTTAAATCATAGTTAATTCACAAGTCAAAGTCTGCAAGAACAATATGTTCAATTACACACTTTTTTTCAGTGGCTATCAGGTAAGAACTGAAACCAAAACCAACCAGGTATCTGATAGAAGGGAAGGTAGTAATTATGTTTCTTCCCATCCTAATTCTTAATAGCAACTTCTTGATTGTCTCCTTTAGTCAGTCATCAATCTTGCATTGTACGGTAAACACCAGTATATGTTTACCAGGTCTCCAATGTGGTAAGCTAAGTCAATAGAACAGCTTATGAAAAAAGGAAGTACTCATTACCATTCTCATACTGGCAATGTATTTTTGGAAGAGAGTAAGAATGATCTATTAATAACTTTTGACAGCTGTCCTAGAGAAAAGGCTACAGAAGTGAAGGTGTCATTAACTTTGGGATTCTAAGAATGTTTTAATTAATTCAGCAGAATGACTGTTAAAACCAAAGCATATAGGTAGTACAAAGCTTGAAATGAAACAAAGCAAAAAGTCACAATATCATCACCTTCCTTCAACCTGAGGTCTTGCTCCTTCCCAAGGATAATGTTTTTCAAATATGTATCTACATGTCGCAGCAACTGTTCATTCTTACAGGCCCAGAATTGAAGTTTGAAGAGCTTCAAATGCTATATCACAGGGTTCTCTCCAGAAATGAGTTAAATTAATCCTCAGCCTGGTGTTATGTCAAGAATTAAGTAGTTCTAATGAATACAACCTACAGATGACAGACACAATTTCCACACACCACTCATCTCCAACTTTTTTTTTTAGATTACTGATGTAAAGGCAATACAATATGATTACCTCGTCCAGCAAATAACAATTAGCATTACACAAAGTTACTCCAAATTAGACATATTCCATTATCAGAAGCTGTATGTTAGAAAGACACAAAAGTGGAAAATATTTCCAGTCTCAGTCAAAACCCCCTCTACTCCCAAATGCCTGCCTTTCCTTTTCTCCTCAAAATAACATTGAGACTGCATGTAAGCTATGGAGAGGGCTCTTCTAAATTCAAAAATAAAAGGTAAACTTGAAATATTTAGTACATGATAGTGGGAAGAATCTTGTAACTACCTCCCCACATTTGAATTCGTTCTTTGTTCACAGAATTTACTCCTGCACCTTTAAAGAGCTCTCATTATTGCTGTAATTACTGATGTCATTAATCAAGTTATAGAAAACAGTCCAGTCTATTTAACTCTACAGACTATATCCTTACATGATACTCAAATGAAAATAAAGCAAAAAACGTTCTGGAGAAGGAGAATCAGGGGTAGGGCTCTGTCCCATAGGGGGAAATGTGTGCGAGAAGAGGTAGAAGGAGGAAAGCAACAAAGAGGGTCTGCAGTTCCTCAGGGACTCCCATATTTACTTACAGCTAAGCTCCTAAGCACTTCCTGCAGAAACAGGAGCAGCATGAATTTCACTTTCTTCACTCGCTTCCTTTAGGAAGGAATAAGGCTCAATAAGATAAGTAAGCTTGTAAACAGGCCCTTCAAAGTTCTTTCATCTTAGTTCCACTTGGAAGTGTTCTTTAGTAGCTTGTTTTGTGTTTGAAAAATATGCATTAGCTACAAGGTACACATTACATATATGTTGCACATAACGATATCATTACATACACAAGCATGTGGATGTATGCATGCATAGATTCTAATAAAGTATTTAAAAAAAATACTTGCAGAGTACTGGAAGCTGTATTGGCTTGCCATCCAAAAATAATGTTACTTTTTACATCCACCAGAAAGTTCAAAAAATAACTTAAACTAAAACATAACTTAAAACATAAATGCTACTTTGGTAGAGGGAAGTGATGTGCTTCATCTGAAATCTGACTGCACTAAATTTTAAGAATTGATTATACTGCTTTGGCAAATTAGCAAAATACCCCCAAAAAACAGTAATAACAAAAAAAAAAGTGGAAATTCTGAACTGAATTTAATTAATTTCAAGCTGTACCCTCAGTGTATGTTCTTCACTTTCCTTAGCTACAGTGGAACCTTACTTTTTTCCAGTCAGGATGAATTTGAAATCAACAATACATTTCACTGTTTTTTTTCATAAAAAACTGAGACTGCAGGTTTCAGACTAAATGAATTTTAACACACACTTGGCCCATCCCTGGGATTCAAATGAGGACTAGCAGAACTGCAGGTATCTCCCCAGTGTCTGAGCCTGACAGCTGCCAACTCCCAGAACAGCTTCTAAAGTCAATGAATGGTGATGCTTCTGGTCATTTAATTACTCCATTTGCCTCAAAGGAACAGACAGACATAACCCAGTGACTGAACTACCTTTACAGTATTATAAGTCACCAAAGAGACCTGCCTTTATTTGGGAGATATTTCAAAGCTGCTATGATTGCTATTTATTTAAACAGTGGAGGAAGCATGGCTCTACTAGATAATACATTTAAACATAATGTAGTTGGAAAGCTTTTGACAATGATGGAAAGATTAGTAAAATATACTTCCACATATACTAAAATAATAGGAAAATTATAAACAACATAGAAGACCGACTAACTTTTTTTTTTTTGAATTATGGAAAAACTGAAAAGATAACTTCATCTATTTCTTCATAATTAATTACATTTTCAAGACATAGCATGGGTACTAGAACAATACTTTTGGAACTGAATAAGAATTTATCTGTATGCACGAACTCATCAACAAAGCTTGTCATTACAGTATAGATACAGTATTTCTGTAGAAAACTTGGCTTTGTATTATGAATACCAATCTGAATATTGACATGAATAGCAGACATTTAAACAGACTATTGCACCTTAAGTATTACAAGAGAATTTCCAGTAATATGATTGCATTTCCTTTTATAACTATTGATACTGGTTATTTGGTAATGAGGACTTTTTTCTTTAAGTTTTGGTAGGTTTCCCATTGTTGTGTGATGTTCACACACAAAGTCACTGGAATTCAGGGTCAACTGTTACTTGGTTTACAGTTATTATAGCTTCTTTGAAATTAAAAAACTTAGCCACAAACAGTCTGCAATCCAGTGTGTGGAAGAAGGTGACAGTGGGAAGAACAGCAGAAGTATTTATCTGTGAGGAGATTTACTAGTTCCTGGCCCTGTACCATGTCCTTAGTCTTTAGCTAGCGTGTACACACGCAAATTGAGTTTTCCCACAGTCAGAATGATAGGCAAGGAATATGGAAACATTTACCATCTGGTATTGGAGGACAGCTGAATAAGCCCATTTTAGCTATGAAGTTGTAGCATGCTTCATGGGACAGGGTAGGGCCTAGTGTGTATTAAAAAAAGAAGTAGTCAAGCAGAAATTTAGGAAACTCAGTGGCACTGTGATGAAACCCACTCACTGTGATGACACTTCTTGAGGATAAAGGTTAATATTTGGGTCTGCTGAATCAGGAACTCAGGTTTAGACAGTTCAAGCTTATGAATATAACTTCAGAGACTGAAATGTGTGATGGTTTATTAATACTGACTCATCAGCAGGAAGGATGGAAGTGAGCATCGTTAGCGAACAGATGACAAACAAAGGCCTGATATGAAATATCTTCCATATGAAATGGAAACATTGTAGAGGCTATCTTCTGCCATCAGCACAGAAACTGCTTCTACCTCCCCCCCACCACCCCAAAAAGAAAACAAAGGAAATCCTATTAATTAGAAGGGGGAAAAACAAGAGAGGAAGTTTACAAGAAATTTTATGCCTTTTTTCTTAGTTTAAAAAGACAATAAATGAAAAGGATGATTGACAGAACTGTCGACTTATGACCACAAAGTTAGTGGTAACCTCAGTGTCAGTAGCTAAAATGTAAGCACCAAACTGGAGATGATTTCCCCTTTCCTGAAGTTTACCTTTGGTGTTTTAGAAGAAAGGGATGCAAGACAAAATAACAGCTAGAAAAGAGAACATACAGAGAAGGCTGCATAAAATATAGTTCTGCTAATAGCATACAGGAACCTGTTCTAGATTTATGAGAGAGAAGAATTACCAGAAAGAAATGAGTAAGGCTCTTCAAATTTATTATTGATGTCTATTGGAGGGGAAGAAACAACAGCTAAGCAACCACCCAAGTCAGCTTGCACTTCTCTAGTTTGGAGACTCGCTGAGAAAAACAATTTTTTTTTTTTTTCCAGCTCTGAAGAAAACAGAAGGTGTAAGAGTTTTTAAAAGTGTTCTGGTTTAGAGCAGACAAAAAGGAGTCCATTTTCAGAAATTTCAGTCTAAGGGAACAACCAAGCCAGTTTATTTTCCTAAAGAACACTTTGTGAAATATGTGAAAAGTGTCCCCAAAAAACAGTTTTTGTTGCTGGGGAAGTGGATGGTAAATACCAACTTCACATATTGACCAGACATTTTTTTACCTAACCAGACTTTTTTGGTTTAATTCTGGAAATTCATCTTATATGTGACTTATGAAATGTAACAAAAACTAACAGGTATCTGTCAAGATCAAAGTGAAAAACAACACAGGAAGTTTAGTAATAATCACTTTTTTTCGTAGACTTGTGAGGAAATGGCAATGCAGAACAGGTTTTTAGTAGGAAATACTTCAGGCCCACAAGAAATGTTTCTGGAAGAATAAAACTAGAGAGACAAACTGAAATCAAAGTTGCTAAGGAGAGGGAAGAGAAAGACTCCTCACAAGGTGGGTAGGCGTCACAGTAGGGGATGTTGCTTCTAGAAATGAAGACAAGGGAAGTAAAGATAGCAGAAGAGCGTAACTGGTGCTTGATGGAGAAATGCTGATGCCTGAAGTTTCCTACTGTGAAGTTCACATATTCAGATGCATGATTTTAAGATGCAATTAGATTGCAAGCTCATTTGAATACAGAGCAACCCACATACAAATAATCTCATGTCCAACTGCACAAAATACTCCAGCTTCAATTGACTTACCTCCCATAATTTTAGATTGGCAGTTGATAAATTCTGGCTTCTTATCTGTAAGGTATCGCTGACAAGTGTGATGTAGAACCTGAAAGAATGTGCATTTTTCTGAAGCTGTGCTTGCTACCCACTGGTCAAAAGCATTTTCAAATAGTAAATCAAATTCTGGGGAATCCTAGAAGAAAAAAAAAAAACCAACATACTACCATTAGTTGAGTTTTATAAAATGAGTTGGAGAAAGATACAGAGCTATTTTTTTTTTTAAAGGTATTATGTTGGAAAAAAGCAGAAAGGTCATGGAACTCAAGACCATCCTGGGATTATTCTTCCTTTGCATATTTTTTCATGCAAGAAAACCACAGACAGGAAGTATTTTTTCTGACAGGCATTTTTAATAAGGAATATTCACCTATACAAAAGTATCCAGAAACAAAATTAAAAGTTGCAATCTCCTAAGAAATCTTTGCTATCTGCAGTTATATAGTTACTTGTGTCTTCTACACTACGCAAGGATTTGTGCCTCAGTACAAAAATCTACTTTCACACCGTATTATAGATGTGGTTCTGCTCTTGATGCTCAAAGAAAGAAAACAAATAGCAAGGCCTAGTTATTGCATTTCATGTATTGAAAGTGTTGCATAGGTCTCAGGATAACATGAACAAAAGAGCACTTCCAGAACAAAGCAAAGCCCAGCCCTATACCATGTATCAGCTACCAAAATAAATGGATTTTTTAATGTAAGTAGTATTGCTATGTATTTAGCAATGTCTGCTAAATATGAAAGGATCTTTTATAATCTAATGAATACTTTTTTGAATTCATGACACTAAGAATTCACCAGAAGACATGTTTGAAAGAACATGTCTAAGCTTAAGAACTTGATAGACTTTAAATCTGAGAGCATCCCAAGTATCTGCTATTTACACAGCTGCATAACAGGTACTGGGCAAGGGCCTAAAACTCACATCCCTTATCTATTTGTCATTGCTTTAATTTTCATTGTTTCCTTATCCAGAGAAAATGTAATTCCATTCCCTGTTTTTCACAGGGCAATGGTCAGAGGGCTTTTTTTCTTTTGTACAAAAGACCATACTGGTTAATAACAGAATTTGGTGCACCACTGTTAAGATGCTTAGGTGGCTGATCAGAGCACAGCTTTGAACAAACTAAGGGGGTTAGGGCACAATCATATTTTGCTGTACAACGAACACAGTAAGTCACTTTGTGATCACATAGTATGAGCCACTTTCCTAACTTCTAATTCTGTGGTTTTACTACTGAAGATTTGCACTCAAAATCTTATTACATATTAGTACGACTTTGTCTTGAGACAGATCAAGGCAGGCTGTATACTCCACATTAAAGAATTAGTTCCAGAACTATTTAGTGGAAGGGTTGTTGATTCTTTTTCAAATTTGTGGCTTGTTTTGTTTGTTTTGTTTTTGTTTACATCAGTGTTCACATTGTGCAACTAAACCACACCTTTACCCTTTGTAGAAAAAAACAAGAAATGCAGAAAGATTTGAGGACTCTCCTAAAAGAAAATGCAAGAAAATGCACAGTATTTCACAAACTTGAACCTCAGTAACCATTCCTGTCCTTGCTTCTACTTACTGCTCTATCTTATAACACAGCTGCATACCAAAATGGACAAGAGGTTTATAACTAAAGACAGGGCAAACAAGGCTCTGATTTTAACCTTCATAAAGAGGAGAGAGAGTAGGAAGAAAAAGGGAAAGACAGAAAGAAAAAAAAAATCTGTATGACTATGAGCTTTGGCCTTCTCCCATCTTCCCCATTAAAATCTATGTCACATATTCCATTGATGTTTGTTTCATTTTTCTTTGGTTTTCTGTTTTTGTTTATTTGGTTTGGTTGGGGTTTTTTTTTGAGAAATTGCACTTAAACCTGTATCTTATCTTTCCAGATGCCTTTTGAATAGTGGAAGAATGCCCTATTTACAAATCGGTTATAAAAGCTCAATTTTTGTTTTCAAGAATAGTTCAAACTCACCCGATTAGGGTCTATGCCATTGACCTGGCGAAGTTGCTCGAGCATCCATTGTGTTCTCCTGACAAAAGACGTAGAGCCTTCAAATTGCTTCACCTTTGTAATAGACGCTTGAGCTGGTTTCTTGTTTGTCACTGAACGTATGAAAGAAAAAAGAAACACAAAATTGAAACAGGCTTAATGTTTCAGGAACATGCCATTTAGTTCGCTGTATCAGTAGCTGTTTTGCTGGTGTATTTTCTAATATGTCCCATGAAGTAAATACACATCACTGAATCTGACAGTAAAACAGATTCCCTTTCCTCGATAACATACTGAAAAGCACATTCCTTATCGTCAGTATGATGATATGATGCCAAACAAGCATGATGTTCCTCTAAATTGCATCTGTTTTAGCCTTTATCAGCTTAAGTTGCCAATACCCTGTAAAAAACACAACTAAACCAAAGGTCTTTCCACCTGTGTTCTTACAGTCACGTTACTGTTCTCTTTTCCCCATGCTAATTAGCTAATGTAATATGCCAATGTATCTCATACCCAGCCTCTTAATTTCTTGCTTTTCTTGTCATTTTATACAAAAGAACATAAAAACAAAAAGAAGGGAGGAAAAAAACCCAAAACACACCTTCATGTGAGTTTAAGTCCAATTAGGTACCTTTTTAAAAAAACAAACAAACTTAATTTAGACTGACTTTCTTTTCACAACTCACATGTGGGTCAGACCCTTTTAACACCAATGTCTATGACATTCAATTCTCAATTTCCAGTCAACAGATGTTAAGCACGTGTACTAACCTCACTGAGAAAGTAAACCCATCAACTTGGGCAACAGTCTGAGAAATGTATTTTTAAGAATTACATAACAAAAGATCGCTCGACCTTCACCAAAAAAATTAGGTACCACAAAGACAGACCATAAATAAGAATGACCATACTTATTGGAAACAAAATCTATCTTAAAAACCATGAAGTCAGTCATGCAAGACTGTTCTGCTTTTGGAAAAAACAAAACAAACTGCTCCAAAACAATAAAATGACACTTTGATTAGTGTATCCTTAACTAAGAATCAGGTTTTCAAAGAGTACATTAAATCTAACTTTTCAACAGCAGGAAAACTGGCTTTATTCCACTTTCTATGAAGAAATCATTTGTAGAACCATTGTACTGCACAATCTATTGAAGCTGGTGTGTCATCTATTCTTCTCCTTACACTATTCCAAAAAAACCCTTTTATCCATTTGGTCCTCCCAAAAGAGTACTGTTAGAAAAGTCACTTTTCTCTACTTTTAAATGTTGAGAATTAGAAAAGGATTTTAAAATAATGGAGACTTGCATAGTAAGATTGCTTGTTTCTGTGCACCCCCTTTACCCAAATAATCAGGAAAACTAGCAGGCTGAACACTTTAAAACACTATGAAGATGCATGCTGCATGCACTTCTGCACTCAGGGACACAGTTATACAGTAAATAAACACTGATGTCATACCTCATCATTCCATAAAGATTAAAAGTTAATATTGTTTCTTAGGATGAAAATATACCAATGCACAGATCACTGTCTTGATGTTAAATGTATTTTGAAATAGATTAGCAAATGCAGATTAATACAAAAAGTTCTTTTCCATATCTCAGATCTACATATTTTTCAGTTCAGTGCCTGTGCATGGGGAAGTCCAAGGAACTCTATGAGAGTTTAATTTGATAAACAGAAAATTAATTTCCAATGACATTTTAGTTGGTAAAAAAAGTAAATAAATCAGATACTAACATTCTACATGGCAGATAACTGTGTTTCAGAAATGACTTTGGAATAGAAAGCATAGTTGGATTCAATGTATTCATCAGACTACTGATAAGAATGTAATAAACAGATCATCAAAAGTCTCTTCATCAGCAGTTGAAGCACTAACAACCACATTGGTGCAGTATGTGATTCAGAATTGCATGTCAAATGGTACAGAAAAGAGAAATCAATGTAGTATCAAAGATTTAGTAGCAAGATTAGATAGAACAGCTACTGAAATGCAAAGACCAGATATTACTAAAAAGTGAGATTAGTATTAAAGATACTTTGATTGCTCAATGGCCTATGCACCCAAGCCCAAGAAAATGAGTAACGCCAAGGTGAGAGGAATCCCATCTATCCTTACATAGCTGTACAGGTTGTTTTTACTGCAGGTTTACACACCAAGCAGGAAACAAATTCAAAATTACATGACCAGACCACAAACTTATGTCCCTACCTTCCCCAACGTCACCCTTTTTAATATTTACTCATGTCTTTGTTAACTCCAGTTATCATTTTTGCGGGCTGTACAGAACTCTGCAATTTTTATTTATTTTCTACAAAGAAGTACTTATAGGTTATGTAACAGTTGCTCAAGTTCTACAGTCTGTGGATTATTCCCTTTCCATGCAAAACAGGTAATAATCTCCTGCTGAATGAGCCATGTATTAAAAAGAAGTATTGTATGTACTATATACACAAGGCATATATAGAATCAATGCTAGTAATATTGCAAAGCAAAATGTTCAAAACTAGGAAGCATTATGATCAAATGCTACATTCCCCCCCCCCCCCCCCCGAATCTCGTGGATAATCGATTATGAGATGTATAGTCTCAAACTTTAATACAGCAAACTTCTGACTGCTCTGAAGGCTTCTGCAAGACATACATTCTAGTGGTCTTGAAAACAGGGAGTCACTCTACCTTTCAAGGTCAAAATATCAAATTTTACAGATACAACAGTTAAACATGTCTAATCTTCACATGTCAACATCTCCATAAATCACTTGTCTGATATGAGATACCCAAAATCTAATTCTCCAAACTTCTCGTTTGGCACTTTTAATAGTAAATGAACAGCAGCTATGTCTTCAGCTAAAGTCACTATTGCTCTGTACTTCACCAAAAGAAGATCACATGAAGTGCCTGAACTATGGCTACTCTTAACAATGCCTATTAGGGATCACCTATAAAAAGATCTTGATTAGGTGAATGTTTCTATACCATCCACCACACAGTTACTCTGAGAGGCATCAAGAGGGCTCTTCTGAAAGTAAACCTTATAAGGATCTTGGGTATCTCAGTTGTTTTCTGTAGAAATTCAGTCTCAAGTTAGTCATGTTAGTCATGTGAGGGTTCTCTTGGAAAAATGACCATTATCCCTTCAGGTCTCACACTCACAATTATAGTGCACAGACAAACAGATCTAGTTGCATTTCGCTTCTTGTGTCTTGTGTATTTTAGGAAAAACATGAGCATTTCTTGAACACTCAAAAAAGCAGCTACCCACAAACCCACCAAACATGCTTTAAACCCTTCATTTAGTCCATGACAGCTTGACAGTAGTATGGCAGTCATTACAAGTCTGCGAAACCCTTTGGCAGCTGGGAAAACGATTCTCACTAGATGCTCATTATGTAGCTTTGCAAACTAGAGCACTTCCACACAAGTCATTGAGTGGGTGTTACCTTGCAAACACGTAATGTCTTTTCTTAAATCTGAAAAAAATTGGGAGCAATTACATACTCCCAGCCATATTCCCTCTCTGACAAATGATTCAGATGCATTTGATAAAATCTTCCACAATTGTGATCTACCTTAATAAAATAAAGACCGATATTTAAGTTATGCTTCAACTTAAGTGGGATTTTTTTGTTTGCCCTTTTCTTTTTTAACAGAACTTAACACTGTGCCTTCAAAACATGAAGCTGTAGTACTGTGGAAAAAGTACATTTATTTGAAACTCATCAATAGATGGTAGTTCTATATGGTGTTTCTGTGGGTCAAAAGATGCAAATAAAGAAGCTTTTTTAGTTTACTTTTTTTGAAGGAACATACAGTTATTAGTGAAGTATGAGAATGCATAAGAATTTATGATGGAAGAGACCGCAAGGATTTTATTTTTTTTTTTTTTGTTTCCTAAATACTAGCTTAACATAAAACCAAAAGTCGCTGAGTAAGAATCTGCACTATTTCTTCTGGGATTGAAGACACTATTAACCACTTTTTATTTATGATGCAAAATAAAGTTATGGTATTAAGTTTCAAAGAGGTTGACAAAGATTGAGAGGTATGCATTTCAGTGAAATACTCTGTTTCAAAAAGCAGATCAGAGAATATGAGGCAAAAATAGGCAGATCAGAATTAGCTTTAGACAATGCTGTGACACAGCCAGGAAAGTCACTGTTCTCGTCATTTGGAACACATGGAAACCAGTACCATATGCATGTCTAGCATCTTAAGCAGCAAATCAATACAGCTCTTCATACAGAAAAAATAAGGCACCTTAAGTTCACAGTCCAATTTTATCTCAACTGCAGCCCAGATATATATATATATATTTTTTTTATTATTCTTTTAAAGTATCTTTACTGGAATGAAAAAACTAAAATAACAAAAAATGGTTAATTCTTCAAATAGCTACCCCCAAAATACGTGGCCTTTAGAAACAGTCTGAAATCTTTAAACCACTGCACTATGACCTTTTATTTATCAGATTTGAAATCCATATTTAAAAAGTACTATCTGTCCTTGAAGTCTTGATTCTGGATATCTGTATTTGGTTTGGATGTTCTTTAAAACTGAATCTGTGTATTTAATAACTCGAACTCTAGGTAATTAGGAATCACAACAAAAGTCTTGACTGCCTCAAAATTTCTAGTCATATTGCAGTGCTGAATGACTGAAATAACTACTGAAGGGAGAAATTAAAAAGTACAAAGTCTTGAACCAGGCAGTGACTGCTGCAATGGTTCACATTATAACAAGATTTTGTTTTTATCTGGCTGCTGCACAGATTAATAAATTAAGCAGCCTTAACTTTTATTGATGTTGCACCACTAGCTCTTGAGGGAGGAGGAAAAAAAAAAAAGAAAAAAACAAATAGTGCAAATGAAATAAGATCACTCAAAAACTTACTTTCGTCTATGAAAGTGGAAGGCCGAGACTCACTTCCGAGTGGGCCTCCAAAAGTCTACTGAAAATATTGGCTGTGTCATTCAATCCAAAACTATTCATCAATTTAATGTTAGATCAGCACAATCTATTTGTATGCCAACTCCTGTACAGTAGATACTCATCCCTCAACTCACAAATAACCAAAGATGCAAAGTTTGTCAAACTGTCTGTTAATAATTTATGATGGAAAAAAGTCTTCAGAATGCACTCAAGACAGTCTAAAGTCTGTTATGAAAGTACCTATTTGATAAAGAAAAAAATAGAACTCAATGCCGTGGCAGTGTGATATGATTTCATAGCTACTCTATCTAGAATTTAATCATACCTACCTTCTTGTAGAAAAGCTGCCCTAAAGCAAAACTCTTCCTTCAACAGTGAAACTAAGTGCAAAAACTGCCAGGAGTTTCCTAAAGAGCTTTGGATTCAGTCAGAATAAAGAGCAAATTTAAAGACAGCAGTACATATTCATTAGAAATATTATTTAAGATCCAATACATATTTTATTAGGAAACTGATAAAACTATTTATTAGTATTTGTGGTAGAAATGCATTTTTCTCCAAGCTAGTTCTTAAGGAAAAAAAGTAGGTTATGAACAGACTATGATATATTTACTCTATACTTTCCAGTTTTCCAGAGTTACATATTGAAAAGCTGTTTTCTCCCTCCAGACTTCTTTCTGCTTGTGCAATTATATCTAATTCTCTTTTGGCAAGTGCCTTCACTCCCAGCCATGAAATAACAACTATGTCTTAAATTTGTATAAAGCTCATTGACTAAAATTCTAACAGTCACATATGCAATCCTAGTAATCTATGGTGACCAATTAGGCTGATGAACTGTAGCTTCTGACTGCTGAAAGAAAAATGTGACATTTTGTTTCTTTGTCTAATTGCTACTCAATTCTGCAACATGCTTGAGTTGTTGTATTCAGAGGACAAAGCACGAATAATGTGTGGAAATGCGTCAGAAGTTTGAGGAAGATTTCTTTTTTGTAAATGTCATAAAGCTCAGAGGCTCAGCGAGAAGTCAACATCAGTAAGATACATACAAGGGCTGACTCTCATCTGCTACTCTCACCTAAATCATTCCAAAGCAGAAGTCAAGAAAAGAAGATTTATCTCTATCCCTCTGACACAAGGTGGTCTTCCTCCTGTCACAACAAACACCTTAAAATTGTCTTCCCCCATATTTCAAATTCTTGCTCTCCCTGTTTTCTTGCCAGATTGAGGAAATGGGGACTAGGCAGGGGAAAGGATGCCAAATAACACATCACTCAACCCTTACGATAGAAGCTTGTATTATTGCTGTTCTGCAATGCTCCCAGTTAGTTAGCTCCTACTGTTCAGGCCACCCGGTCCTATA
>JANVCC010000033.1:12185880-12216260 GCA_025345505.1 Todiramphus chloris collaris | reverse complement strand
ATTTATCTCTATCCCTCTGACACAAGGTGGTCTTCCTCCTGTCACAACAAACACCTTAAAATTGTCTTCCCCCATATTTCAAATTCTTGCTCTCCCTGTTTTCTTGCCAGATTGAGGAAATGGGGACTAGGCAGGGGAAAGGATGCCAAATAACACATCACTCAACCCTTATGATAGAAGCTTGTATTATTGCTGTTCTGCAATGCTCCCAGTTAGTTAGCTCCTACTGTTCAGGCCACCCGGTCCTATAGGTAAAGTATGTTCCCTGCAAGCAACTTCTGGAATTTCCCCAATCAACCTTCCAACGATCAGACCTATGAAGCTGAGGATTACATAAAATGGAGCATTCTGACTTAAGATATGAAAGAATAAGGACCAGATACATGGAACTGCCTTAGTATACCATGTGGATTTCAGGAAAACTACTTTCAGTCTGCTTCACATGACAGTTGTGAGCTTTGCTGTCTATCAACTTCAGCTTTCAGTTTGAACATGAACACTCATAATGTTTCATGTTATATCAGAGTAGTTTCAACTAAACACTGATTTAATGTGGCCTCTAAATTAATTCCAGAACTTTGAGTCTTTCCACGGTGGTCATCCAACTGCTACCTGCCGCAACCTTGATACCTGCCATGATTCTTAGACCTCAGTTACCTACAATACAGAGAGAAGCACTGAAAAGACAATGCTAATAAGAACCCAGACTTATGTTGCCACCAGGATTAATTTTAGGTCCAGAAAGAAAATGCTATGTTTGCAGTAGAAGACAGCTAGTCCCACTGAAAATAAACAAAAGCAGGTAAAACTGGGGCAGGTTTAAATTCCCACTTGCTGGTCAAGGTTTGCCAAGTGTCAAAATGTCTGATGAGTTGAAGCTTTAATTCTCAGCATTGCCTTTCCAGCTTTTTTCCTCTTAGTACCTCTTTCCTTCATTTGACAATGCTGCTTTCTCACCATCTGGGATCTAAGGAGCTGAAGCTACACAGTTCCCACCTTCTCCACTTGCCAAATGGGACAGGAGGATGTCAGTGGCCCTAAATACACAGCCATTTAACAAAAATTAATTCCTTTTGTTTCTTTAGGCACAGAACAATGTTTTGACATCAAATTGGAAAACATGAAGAAAAGTGAAGCTTTCAGATACAAGAGGCAAACTACTCATAAGTCTAAACGCACATATTATTTTCCAGTAGTTCAAATACACATTTTGCAGGATCTGTCTGCTTAAATCACCATCTACTGTACCACTGCGTGTAACAAGTTGCCAGCCTCACTGTCACTGCTTTCCAGATAAAAATGTATGAAATATCTCTTATTTAAGGTTTATTCATACATTTTTCAAAAGAAAATTTTACTTAAGTAATATTTCATCTTTCTACATACAAGTTATTTTATTTGCTGAATAGTACAACAAAAATCAAATACTGAAAAAAATTGGTTACCCTGGAAATTCAGATTGTTATGTGGTATTTTCCCAACATGGAGGACAAGACAAGACAGAACAGTCTTCTGGTGCCTTCGAATAAAAGAAAAATTTCTTTTTAAAGCATTTTTTCTTAAAAAAAAAAAAATCCCAACAACCAAAAACAACAACTTTTTTTTTTTCGTGTGTAAGACACCATAAAGTGCTATAAGCTTGAAGTGAGAATCTGTATTTTTCCAAATACACCACTGAGTGCATTAATAACAAACTGCTGTTTATAGGCAGAGCACCTTGCTGTTCAGTTCTGCACCTCGTTTTCCATTATATTTACTTTTCACAGAACATGTAAATACATGTACTTAAAATAGTATTTATTCCCATTCAAACACTTTAAACCCCCATTATATCATATATATTACAGCCCTTACAGTTTCTTGACAGACTGATTTGTCATTCCTATCAAAAAGATAGCAGAATTGGAGTTATAAATTAATAGCTTGCTTACATTATTTTCATGTACCACAGAAATATATTTTATTTATTAATTTTGATAGCAAAACAACTGCTTTTCATGTTATACAGACAGAGAAAAAATGGCAGGCTTCGTTTTACAGCCAAAGAGAAAGCTGCTTCTTAACTGCAAATATTTGGAAAGGAATCTTATTAAGCACATATTCACTTCCAGAATGATGACAACTTCCAGGTTTTGTTGGAGTTGCCTTTTACTATTCCGTATCACAAAGCGTCCAACTTTCAAACTTTTCCCACTCCTTTTTCCTGCATACAGTCAGCTGCATCTGTAGAGTATTAAGATCTCTACAGTCAAATATAGCAAATTTGAGTTAAATTTAGTTAATATCTAATTGACAGGATAGGATGGTGCTCTAACAGATCTACCAAGGCACTGTGTTACTGCAGAGGAAGTTAACAGATATTCCAGCCAGGTTTTAGGGAAGAGGGATGACTTCCTCAAACCCAGGAAACAAAGTCTTCATCAGTGACCTCCACAACACTACTAAGCTCCTGGTGAACCTGGTATAGAGCATTTCACATTAGTAGTTCACCTTGTGCTGGGATGGTAGAGCCTCACCTCTTTTAACTGGAAGGTATTTGGTGACTGAGAATTCCAGCCCACCACAGCATGTGACGTTCTGTACTAGTCTGGATCAGCTACAGCCTCAATCTTCTTTGCTCTCTTTTCCTTAAAAGGAAGGAAGCATCCTACACAGACTTTGCTGAACAGGATACTTTAAATAGCCTTGTAAGCATTTATGCTCACTTCAGAAAATCCCATCTCAATCTCGTTTAAAAATCAAGGCTGAAGATACAGACCACAGTGATTATCTATGTGGGTTGCTTGAGATACTCCTTTTATCACATTCTGGTCACCTCAGCACCTGCAACTATGGATAGCCAGTTAAAGTCGATACCAAGAAACTGCTTCTAAACTTAGTACGTGGAACTTGGCCCAATTCCTGTACAAGTTAACAGATGTGCTCTTGCACACAGACAGCACAGTAGAAATTACCTCATGAAGCTGAAAAGAATGTTTGAACTTCACAGCAAGTGCCCTGAGGGGCAGTAAAACAATCTGGAAAATTAAAGTTTGAATTCGTTACTTAGTAAATCACACAAAAATACAGTATTAAGAAACAGGTCTTCATTTCTAAGTTTGATTAGATTAACAGGCTTCAGGTTCTGGAAGAAACTAGCCAATGACTTAAAATGTTACAGTCTAAGATGTTATAACAGGGTAGAGTGTTTCCTGGAGCTTTTAAAGTTACTTATAAAAATGTGCTGTTTTCCCAATTTCGTACTGAATGAATGATCTAAAATACAGTAGATGAGACTACTACTAAAGTAAATACTTTGCACACAGCTGATGCTAGAAAGGATCGTATTACATCTGTTCAATATGAAACCCCTACAAAATCCAAGTCAGAAGAAGAAGTGGTCAAATTATTTCATATTTTCATGACTCAAAGTTTCATATGGACTGAATTGTACAAAAACCTCCACATTGACATGTGGCATGATACCATCCAACAAAAAAAACTACAGAATCACATTTGCAGGGAAGTACAAGGGGTGACTAAAGGCGAGGCCAAGCAGAAATGGGATAGAATCCTGTGCAATGTTTTATAGACAGTTCAGTAGATATTATCCTTGTCACCCTTATTATCCCCATTGTGCTTCTGGAAATCAGTTCTCTGCCGACCTGCAGAGAGTGTTTCAGGGTCAGAAGTTACCTCTACTTATTTGTGTGTATGTCAATTCGCAAAGCACTGTGAGACCATGAGATGGAAGGCAATATCTGAGTAATGTTTAGTATTTTTAAATCTATAAGCATGTCAACAGTGATTTGAAAGCCAAGTAAAATTGAGACCCTAAGGACCCTAAATAAAAAACTGCTAAAAAAAATATAATCCGTTTTACAGAAATAAGTGTCTTGCTGCACTGTGACCTAATACATACGTTGTGTATTTACCCTCCAGTCTTTTCTACCATTCTCCTGCTCCATTATATATTTGTACAGTGATGGCTTTTCTCAAACTGCCTTTTTTTGTTTCTATTATTGATTTATTACAGCTGCCCACCAGGCTTGTTTCACTTCATGAACAAGATGCAGGTAATTAATGTGACTAGAAACTTAAGTATGGGTACTTTACTACTTTTGCTATACCAATGCTTCCTTATAGGCAGGCACATCAAAGGCCCTATTGCAATAAACAGAGCAAAGAGCCACAGCAAGGACAGAATGAGAGTGACAAATACCAAAAACTGGTTGTAATACTTATGGAAAAATAAAGAGGAAAAACCATGGTAGACAATTTATATTTATAAATAGTTATATTTTGTTTCCCTTTCTTTTTAGACAGCAAAACCAGGAAAAAAAATTGTCTATTTAATTTCCCTCTCCGTGTCTCCACATTCCGAAATAATCAACACGATTCTGCTCTCACTGATGGCACAAGCATTAAGATGGTGTGATATTTGAGGGAAAGAAATCATTAGCTGCTCAAAACCTACAACAGTAGCTCAGGGAACCAGATGATATACCTATCTTCTGTTGTCACACTAAAGGTTGTAAAGAAAGAGTGAAATACAAGTATTTATGGTATGACTTAAGGAAAAGCAGCCTTGTATGGAAACAAAGAAGTCCCCACTACAAACTTTGGAACTCTTGTCTATATTTCTTAATACACAGACAATTTATACAGAACACATATTCAAAACTAATTTGAAATGGTTATTTCATAACATTACTGAAATTAACAGCTAAGCAAATGCGTACTTCATGTTATAAGAAATATTTTTCAGAACTCTAGGATGACAGTGCACCACCACTGCACCTCAATGCATTTCAGTAGGAAATGTGTGTGGCCATGTGTACAAAAGTAAGGCTAACCATTTCAAGTGTATTCCATCAGCTTTTTTCCCCCAACAGCTATTTTTTTTCCAGTTTGCATTTTTTTTTGCATTTGAAGGAGGCCTATACAATTGTGTATCTTAAAATACATAACTTCTTTTGTTACAGGATTAATTACTGCTACTTCATAGGCGTACTTCTTACAGGAATATACTCCAGGCAGTCCTTACAGGTACCAAATTTTCTGCCCAGTAAAGTAGAAGATTGTTCTTCTCTTTATTTATAACTCAATTAAACAAAATTTGGCTTCCGATTTAATCTCTCAGCTGTGAAGCTATGAAAACCTAACCTGAATGTGTCCCTGGCTATTACTTAACACATGACATTTCAAACCAAAGTAAAACTTGGAAACAGGTTAAGGATATAATTGATGACTCATGCTTAATGAGAAAAATAGATACCCTACAGACTTCGAAATGTCTCCAAAAAACAGAATCTAGAAATAACTCTTACACATTTAAAATAGAAAATAGTACCTTTTAAGTCATAGCTAAAATGTGAAGTGAAGCAAAAAGAGGAGAAAAATGTTCAGTTCAGAAACATTTTAATGTTTCATTTTGGGTCCCAGGTCAATACTGAAAAATTATTTAACAAGTCTGTATAGATTGCACTAATTTTGTCCATCACTTCTAAATGTCAACAATAGAAGCTACTACAGACATACATTCCAATCTCCCTCTTCCAAGTACCAATTACCAAGTCACAAAGTCCCCAAATCTCACTGATACCATGAATGAGTTAAATAGAAACCCAAAGAACTGATTATAAACATGCAGTCAAGACTTTCAAAAAGGTATTTTTATACTGTACATTAGTGATCACCATGCAATTTAAGACAAATAAGAGGCATTCAGTAGTACAGCACCCACTTCCTTCAACTGCCAAAGATGACTTTGATACCATCTAGCAGATTTTACTGATATTTTCTAAAAGATTAAAAACAGTGACTTTCTCCCTCCTCCAATAAGATACAACTGCAACATTCCTTCTCCTTCATGGGGCAAGAAATTAGACACTATTTTCACTTCCTATATATAGACTAAAATAGAAGATCTTGGTTTTCTTAAGAGGTTGAATGGTAGAATTGGAAAATAATTAGTGAAGTGTACACCTCAAGAGCTGCATAAGACAACATCAACATCCATGTTTTATAAACTGAGTAGGCCTTTTGAAGGGTTATTAGTCATCCGTACTTAGAGCCTTCTGAGCTAATGACTCAGGTCTTCTCAGTGAATTAAGCTCTGTGGACAAGGAGTGAATACTAATGCCTGCTTTGAAACACATCAGTGGATTAACTTTGAATACTCTCTCACCTAAGCTAGGTCTAGCTGTGGCACACCACTTCATGGAAAAACAGAAAAAGACAAAACTTCTTCCTCGGCAAAGTATAACATGCACCAAAACTGTTGCATATCTAGCCCATGTATCTGCTTTGTAAAACAGAACAAAACAAATCCAACCCAAAACACAAAAAAACCCACCAAATGGGAAATAAAATCATGTCTGTTAAAAGCACTACTGCTTGCTTACTGTTACCTTACACATTCTTCTTTTTTTTAACCATCTGAACAATAGGATTTTATCTGTCCAAATAGATAACTATGAATTATTTGTCTGGAAGGGTGTATTTTGCATGACTGGATTGTGTCAATTTCCTACCAGAAAACAGTCAGTGAAAGTATAAAAGAACTGACAGCACACAAAGGATAAGAAAACTCACACACAGAGGGAAGAGTATTTTCTTTAAAGCAAGATCCATCGTGTTCCTGGACACAGTACACTAAAAATCAGACAGAGGGGACCACAAATTACTTTCTTGTGCAAATTGTGTGTATGAGTATCACATTTATGTTTATAGTAAAGCCAGGTGGAAGGGGAAAAAAAAAAATTGTTTCTCAGATCCTGATTGCATCTACCTTCAAAGATTAAAACTATAGATAATCTGAAGCAGATAAATCCAACAGTTTGAAAGATCTTGAAAAGGGGAGGGGAATGACACAACAAACCAAAGATAAAGAACAGGCGTGAAACATGGAGACAGTATAGATATAGACAGTTTCACTATCTAGCAGAAGTTATACAGTAGGACACTCACTACCTTGAGCTTGTGTTGGCAGGTGTACCCCCTTAGCTTACAGTCACACTGTGACTGTTGGTACAAGTGCTAAAATAAAGTGAAGCTACCTGCTGTCTTGGTGGGTGGTCATACAGAGGACATTAGTACTATTGCAATCAAATTTAGAGAGAGTTATTCAAACAACAGTCACATATCGGGGGGGGGGGGGGGGGGGGGTGCGGGATTGTAATCAACGCTACAATAGTGAAAAAACAGCCTTAATCCATGGTAGTATCTGAAGGACAAATAATTTCCCAAACCAGGAAAAATACAGCAGGATCACTATAAAGTAAAAAAAGGTTACAAAACCCCCAACAATCTGCATTTCACTGCCACCTTACACAAAAGCAGTGTCTGAACATAAAGAGCATAAAGAGAACTGATACTATAAGCATCGCTTTAACACCTTGTAGATTTGTTCCTACTGTTGTCAACTATGTATTCATTGCATAATGCAATGTGAGGGATTTATTCCAAAATGGATTAACTGCTCATTATATCTCCCTCTACTTAATTCTTCTGATGGATTTTTAGCTTCCTCGTGGTGGAAAGAAGGAAGGAAGAAGAAAGTAGTAAGGAGGTGGCTCAGCAGGACTGCCACCTTGAACTTCCAGCAGGTAGACTTTGATCTGTTTATGAGACTAGTTGGCAGAGCCCCTTGGGAGACAGTCTTGAAGGGCAAAGACATCCAGGAAGGCTGGACATTCCTCAAGAGGAAAATCTTTAAGGAGCAAGATGAGCCGACAGGGGAAAAAGACAGCCTGGCAGAACAGAGACCTTTGGCTGGAACTCAGGAAGAAAAGGAAAGTCTATGGCCTATGGAAGAAGGGACAGGCCACTTGAGAAGACTTACAAAGATTCCGTGAGGCTACACAGGAGGAAAATTAGAAAGGTGAAAGCCCAACTACAACTTGATCTGGCTATTGCCATAAATTTTCTATAAATACATTAACAGCAAAGGGACAACTAAGAAGAATCTCCATCCTCTACTGGGTGCGGGGAGAAACACAGTGACAGAGGATGAGGAAGAGGATGAGGTACTGAATGCTTTCTTTGCATCAGTCTTTAACAGTAAAACTAGTTGTTCTCCAAGTGCCCAGCACTCTGAGCTGGAAGACAGGGACTGGGAGCAGAATGACGCCCCCCCCATAATCAGTGATCTAACTGGTCTACACCAGTTAGAAGCACACATCTGTCGGGCTGGATGGATCTAGACAAGGGTACTGAGGGAGCTGGAGGAAGTACTTACCAAGCCACTTTCTATCATTTACCAGCAGTCCTGGCTAAACAGGGAGCTCCCAGTGGACTGGAGGTTAGCATTTGTCACACTGATCTAAATGAAGGGCTGGAAGCAAGATCTGGGGAACTACAGGTCTGTCAGTCTGACCTTGGTGACAGGGAAGGTTATGGAGTAGATCATATTGAGTGCCATCACACAGCATATAGAGGACAAACAAGGTGATCAGGTCCACCCATTCTATGCTAAGGTACAGAAGCACACCAAATAAAAACACGTGCAACCAATAGTTACATGACAAATACATAATGGTCATCATTGAAAACTAAAGTAAGATTCAAATATCAACTTTAATAAATAAGGCTTTACTGTGGAATTTCCTCATGAGGGAGATTCATCTGGGATGTTAAAATCAAATGCAATTTCCTTCACAGCATGATGTCATTACAATCTTGCCATGCTTCACTGCTAAATTTTGTAAAGGATAATCAACAAAGTTATGACCAAGCCCCTATACTCTCAGCAATACTAGGAGCAAGGATAAAATCAGTTTAATTTTATCTTGATAGAAGGTTCCCTCTCTAAGTAAATGTCTGGCATCTACCAGTATCTTTGGAAAGTACTTGCCATTAAAAGCAAAGTTAATTCAGGGATAACAGATTATCTCCAAACTCAATCTTCAGGGAAAAAGATGGCCACTGGTATCAGTGACAGCGTTTGGAAGCAACCAGCACGTTCATAAAGAGATCTAAAATAAATCTAGTATTTTCCTCTTCCCCCGTGAAGTGGGTTTTTTTTTTGTTTTGTTTTTTCTCTCCTAATTCCATTAAGAATCTTTGAAGAAGCTCCTGTTATACACAGCACTCAGATTCCCAAAACATTTGTGATTTCATGACAGACTGGAATTGCTTTTTCTAAACATGCTGGAGTTTCTCCACTGCCACCTGCTCATTTGTACAGTTCAGAATCACAGAACTGAAACAGACCTCTCAAGGTCATGTAGTCAAATCCCTGCTCAAAGTGGGGTAAAAATTAACATTCAGTGAGGTTGCTTAATGGCAAGGTATAGTAAAACTAAGTGCATAACTTCACTTTTCCAACAGAGATTCCCCCCCCCCCCCCCCTTTTAACTAATGGGAATTTTCTCAACTTGTCACCTTTGCCTTCTAGTTTTCTACTGTACTAATCTAACAAGAATCTAGTTCTAGCTTCTCTACAACCACGAAACACTTCGGGAGTGAAGGCTGAAATGACATTTCCCCCCCCCATCCTTATCTTCTTTTTTCACCTTTTCTAAACAAAACCAGCTTTCTCAGTCTCTCTTTCTGTCATATGCTTACACCTTTCTAAATACCTTAGCTGACTTGTGCTAGACTCTGAAGTTTAGCAGCATGTGCCATACGCTAGGAGGCTGAAAACAGGTCTCCAGATGCAGTCCCATATGCCCAGCAGAGAAGAATAATCAATCCTGCTGATCTGTAGGCTACACTCCTGTTAGAGCTCAACATGCAGTTCAACTTCCCTGCTGCAAGGGTTGTCCACTGACCACATCCAACCTGTCTTTACCATGAGGCTGCTCCTGACTCAGACAACCAGCTCCCAGCCTGAATAGTGGATTATTCCAGCCCAGGTGCAGAACTTCATGTTTGTCTTGGTTGATCATCATGAAGGTCCTGTCATCCCATTCCCCCATCTAGAGTCAGCTTATTAAAAGTTTCATCTCTCTCACTGCATACTGACTACACCCTTCCAATTCAGAATCACTTGCAAATCTGAGGGAAGCATAGCACATCCTGTTGTCCTGGTCATAGACAAGGACATGAACTAGGATTGGCTCCAAGACCAGACTCTGAGCCATGCCACCAGCAGCGGGCCAGTTAGGACTCCAAACCATTGGGGAGATACAGAATCACACCTTTGAGCCCTGTGGTCCTCCCAGCTCTTCCCCTCACCTCATAGTCCACCTCTCCAATCCAAATTACTTTATCTGCCTGCAAGGATGGAAAGGCAGAGCATTGAAAATTGTCCTGCACTTCTACATGACTATATTCCCATGTGAGTGATTCCCTGAGTGATGCTAGATTTACTTGAGGATTTATAAATTCCATTAGAAACATCAATACATTGATTTACTGTTGTAATACAAAACTGCAAGCTACAAATCTTCTGTCTTTTGATGCCAGTTTTATATAATTATTTATATATATTTTTACCCTCACCAATATTCCACTTTAGCCCTACTTGATTATTGAAGGCTCAGGGCTTATAACTTAAAATCAGAACAATTATATAATGCCAAACGTAGTGTTTAAGGGCCAAGCACCGAGCAGATTTGTAAATGAAATTAGATTTGCAAATTTCAATTTAAGTACTGTTTACAGAAGCTGATAGTGAAAGTTTAAACAGACTCTAAAAATGCACAGAAATGACATACCTATTACTGAGAAACAATTCTATTACTCAACGTACTTGGTGTTAGCATTTTCTTCTGATCAAATTCTATGTTCTTAACATTTATGTCACAGTCATTTTTACTGTGCTTACTACTCTGTAAAAACTGTAAGCATTTTAAAGTGAGGGGATTAAGTAAAAGAAAAAACCCACAATATTTCTACCATATTGTCCATTCCTCTGCTTCTCCCCATTCCAACTTAAATTTGTATCAAGAAATAACAGAATCTCTAAATGTCAAGACTAAGAAATAGAATTTTAAAATATAACTAAGCAATTCCTATTTTTCTTGTATGAAATATGCAAGTTACATGCATTTAATTTTTGTTTGTATTTGCCTTTTAAGGCCTCTTTTGGATTGGTTATGACTTTTCAGTTTCTTTCTTATTCTCTGCTTTATGTATCTCTAAACCAGACAGTTCCCATCCTGAAAGTTCCTGTGTGTATAGTACAGCATTTGCTTCAATAATTTGCTCTCTAATACACAATATTAATATATTCTATTATTGTAAGCCTCATTGCTTGCAAATTTGCTGTTAATAGCTTCTTCCCACTGCACAGTTTAGAGCAAAAAATGACCATGAATGTTGGCTTGTCTGCTGCCTAGTCTACAATGGCTATTCTGTAATTGCCTGTTAGAGTTATCCATAAATACTCTTTGATAAAACCCGCTAAATGGTGCAGGAAAAAAAAAGTAAACATATCAGCTGTCCTTACTATAAACTGTTTTGTTTAAATATATCAACATGTTTCTCAAGGGCTTGAAACTACATTGAAACTTGTTATTTAAGATGTGAACAGAACGGCTTTGAACTTGAACAACAACAGTGCCAGTAATAACTCCATAGCTTTTTCAGTTTCCTTAAGCCTTTACTGTATGTGACAAAATCCTTTCAAAGCTTGATGAAAGTCTTAAATAGTCTTAGATAGCCATGTTCTCCTCAGAAGACAATAGTTTGCTTTTTTAAAATGAAAAGATCTAATATACAATTATTTTATAAAAATTATAACAAAAATGCAGTGGCATTTGTTAAATTACTAATAGCTGTAGACAAACAAAAAAAGGGAGACTGTATCCTGACTGAGCCATTCACAAAGCCAATCACTGCAACACACACACTTGCATTCAGCACTTTGGCAATTGAGAAAGTAAATTCTGCGCATTGATGAAAAACTGTATCAAAGCACCTCACTAAGAAATTCCTTGAAGTATTTCAGCTTATGCTACATAAATTACGAATATACTTTAGAAGATACTGAGATTTTACCATACTCTGTGTTTCTTTGTTTTGAATCTCTATACTTGAGCCATACTTGCAAGTGTACAAATACGTGAAGTTATTCTTCATTCTCCCAGTTTTTTAGACTCTTCCAGCAGTCTAAATATAGCCTTTCTAATGACAGCATCATAACATAAATTGTCACTACTTCATTCACTACCTATTAGTAACACTATGTATTTCCATGGCAGATTAGGAAAGATCTCCTAGTAAATCAATTAATGATACAGATCTTAAGTTTATGTAAGGAAAAAAAAAAAGTTACTGCACTACATAGTTTTATACTTGCCACTTGATAGCAGGATGAACCAAGTACTACAATCATAAAATTCAGAATTTACAGATATTGATTTATTAAAGGCATTAAAAAAGAAAATGGTATACAAGTGGTATAACAGCCTGATGACAAGCATAGCTACATTTTTAATATAACATTCAGAAATTGCATGATGAGAGCTGACCAAGATAATGAGGGTCCAAACTTCCTAAAGAAAATAATCCTTAAAATTCACAGGTTTTGTCACTAAACTCAAGCTTCTACAGCTTTGTCCAGTGATTTCAAGGGATTCACATTACCAAGATGACCCCTCAAAAGTATTCACTTCGGTGAATAAAGTATTTATAATTCCACAAAAAAAATATGGCAGTCCACTCAGATTTGCTTACAAAAAAATAAAATACTATGAAATTATAAACTTTTCTTCTATTACTATCTCTTAAAACCAAAACATATCCTGTTTTACTAAGAACTTTATCACTTAATGAAGACAAAAGACATGAAGTCCCTCTCTATGGACTACTGCACACTATGAAGTCTGTCCAGCTGGTCAATACTCTGTCAAGAGGGTGTAAGTCCCAGTCCAATCTCAATTGAAACACGTGGCCTTTAAATCTACTCATCAGCTGATACAAATCCTTTGATGACTATCTGCATGGAGGACTTAAGGTCAAATGTTTTACAGATTAAATAAGCAAGAGGACAACAACAAAGTTTTACCAAAGCAGTAAGAGAAGCAACTGTAGTATTTACTAGTGGTTCCAGCTGGTGGCTTCTTATATTTTGTTGTTTTGTGGGTTTTTTTTTCCTTTTTATAAAGAGTCCTGGAGAACACTGTAACAGGACACTTATTAAATAAATGTAAAAATTACAAGCAGAAAATATTTTCTGTAAAAATCCATTTCTAGAGATGTTTAATTCCTAAATGCCACTTAAAAGAGTTGAACTGGGTCTTATTTCAGAGAATAGCTACTTCATATCAAAGCCGCAGAATGCTATTACTAATAAAAAGATTTTAGACTGTCCTCCCCTTTACTCCAAGCATCTCTATTTAGATAAGCTTGTTTATTTGTTTCATTTGTAGTCTTTAGTATTTTTCAGGATACATGTTTTTGAAATTATGCTGAGAACTATGCAAAATGCATCTGATCTTCTTGAAACACAGATTAGGAATATAGAAAACACTAATGTATTTGTAAGTTGTTTTTGAATACAGAGAATTTAAGTTATTTATTTGCACATCCCCCCCCCCCCCCCCCCAGTAAAGAGTTTCTTAGGACTGCTTAATGTCAATCAGAGGCTTCTTTTCTCTGTGCAACTGTATTAAAAAATAAAAAGATCATTTATTAATCAAGGAAAAGAGAGCTAAACATTGGGAAGGGCGAAGGCAGGGGAAGAGAATATTGTAAGTCATAACTTGAAGAATGGCCTGAGGACAATGAATAAAGAAAAACTATTCAGTTTTTCCATCACAGTTTCTCACAGTAATTAAGAGTAATTGGTATACTCACAGTAATTGGTGAGTATACTGACACATGTTCACCCTTTCCTTATGTTCACTCTCCAAGTACTTATTGTTACCCAGTATGAAAGAAATTATGGCTAGATGGATCAGTATTGATGTTACACACTAACCAGTAACAGACAAACTAACTCTTCCTTAAAGAGAAATACTGATTAAGCTATTCAATCAAAACACACTATAGAATAACATCCAAGCTTTTTGAATTATATATTTCTTTGAAAGTTACCAAATGTTTACTTGACTTTGAGGGAAAAGAACAACAACAACAAAAAATACTGTGAGAATTATTTCCCAACTGCCTTCTGTGAAATCCTTCAAGGACTCAAAATGGCTAAAGCTAGATGCTGAACAGTGAAAAGAATATTGTAGAAGTTTAAAGCACACTGGCATAAGCAACTGAAAGTCTCTTTCTTGTCAAGTCAAAGGTTATTTACTTTGCTGGGCTCAGCTTTATACAGTTTCAGGAAGTGGGGCTGGGAAATTCAGGATTGCAGCCCATATAACACTGTTCGTCAATGCTTAACTGAACTGCATGTTTGTATTACACACCACTACTGTCTGCACAGTTCAGACTTGTAACATTTCCCTCTCCTCTCAGAGCCTTGTGACAACGACATGACAACCTTCTTAAGTCAAGATAAAAGGAGAACATGACAAGAAGCTTTGGAACAATCTATTTTCAGTTAACAGTTCTCTGTCACGCCATTTCACAGCCAGCCCCAGCCATCAAGAGATAACTGTATCAGAGCTCCTCATCTCTGGCGGATGTTTCAGGCAGAAAACAGTTCCAAGCCACTGCCATACACGTGGCCTAAGGCTAGTATTTGTTGTTTGTATAAACTGAGGAAGACTTCAACCATGCAGCCTAAAAATGTGTCCTGCTTCAGTAATAAATAACTGCTTTGATTTACTCAGCCTGAAAGAACTCTCAGCACGATATTAAGACCCACTTTATTATTTTGGTTTACAATTTGTGTTTGGTTCTCTAATGCTGGGAATCAATTTTTGTACAAAAAAAGCTCTACCCAATGAACCACTTAAATGTTTTGTTTCCTCCACATAAGCATACATTTTGAGGACACAGAGGTAATTCAAAGGAAATCAAACATGGAACATGTACAGCTGTCTGCTGGTTGTCCTCTACCCACCAAGGAGGTACAATGTGCTTCCATACCTTTCCTTCTGGAAAAAAATCAGATATGCAATTTTTTTTCATTTCAAAGAAATATAATAGAGTAGACAGAACTGTTGCTAAAGAATTTCCATTACAGAGGGGGGAACACAGCAGTGAAAAATTCTACAATGTTAGTTTTCACAGATCAGTCCCTACAAAAACAAACCCTACTCAACAAACCTTTATTTTACATAATAGAACCTTGTTGAATAAATACATTTAAATTTCAGAATGGGGTTATAACCTGGAAACATAACTGAAATGTAGTAAGTGTTTGAAATGAAAATGCAAATACCTGGGTACTTGAAGTTCTTCAAACATTTCAGTTTACAATTTCATATTAATAAAAACATAACAAAACCAACAAAACAGAACACACAGGGCTTGCTTCACATTGAAGATTCACTTTCACAACTTCAGAGAATTTACAACAGCATACTGTCAACAGAGACCATAATTTCTGTAGGCCTGACCCTGCATCCCACTGAAACTGAGTTGGAAAAATCAGTCAGAAATTTCCCAAGCCTTTGTAAAAAATTAAAATGGAAAAAAGTAGTAATAAAGACACTGCATTACTTAAGCTGTGTCAGAGTGAAGATTAAGATAACGTAATACAGCCAAAATCTCCAAGAGAGTCAAGTTTCAAAAATTTGCCAATATTCAATAGCTTAATTACATAAGTACACATTAACAGTAGCAGTTAAGATACAACATCTTTATTAAAAGTCAAGGGGGTGGGGGGTGGGTGAGGGAGTAAGGCAGAAAAAACCCACCTCACCCTACAGGATGTCTCACTGTGAAAATTGTTTCATTGTTGCACAGATGCCCATTTCTATTACCTTTCCATCCAGTAATTATTCCTAGTTTGTCAATCTGCTGCAAACAATACCATTTCAGTTTGTTTGCACAGAACAAGCATTCCAGCACTAGGTTAAGATGCCTTACTAAAGTCAAGTTTTTGCTTCCCTCCTGAGAATAGTAACAGACCAACACTCCTCGCTTTAAGGGGTTTAATCCCTTCTTTCATCTTTTCACGTGATCATTTAAGAAATCAAAAAGAGTTAACAATAAAATTATGCATTGCAGCATTCCTGTTTGAGTTCTCCGCTACCCATCAGTGGCTTTTTAAGAAGCAACAACTGTTCTTTCAAAGCCCAGTTTCTGTTCATGAAACAGTAACTGGGACATCAGAATATCTGGTAACCAGTGGGATACTGTAACTAGTACCTACTATCTGACCTGCTTAACTACAGTAACAACTGCTTGTAACATTTGTGGCAAAAATCTCCCTGGAGACACTGGAGGGAAGCAACCACTAAACCTTTGTGTCTTTCTCCCAACTGTGAGAACACTGAAATGGTTTGCTCTTACATGAACTAGAATCTTAAATCCACGATTTCCTGTGAACCTAAAAAAGTTTTGGCCAGCTAGAACGAGCTATGTACAAGCACTACGTTGACACATCAGCTGGTTTAACAGTTCTTACACAGACATATCTGCACCCCAGTTCCAAGTTGCCACAGGCCTACTCTTACCACAGCTGTAAAGAATATGTTTGAAACTGAAAGAAATGAGCACTATCCTAGAAAATTTATACTACATAGGGACAGGTATTCAAGTACTTAATTCTATGGCACTGCTGGAAGTGCAAGGATGTGTCCCCATTAGCATGTCAGGACAGAAATTGATGGTAATGAGGCCTTCAAAAGGCTCTTCAGAAGTCAATTTAGCCTTGTCAGAGATTTACTGAATGTAGTATAATTGCAAAGGCTGCCAAGACAAGAAGCTGAATGTGATGCATAATAGTTACACAAACTACATCAAGGAAAGAAAGCAAAAGTATTCACATTGAAAGGATGCAAGGATTAAAATTACAGAGGAAGGGAGCAGCCCTATCCCATTTGAAGGGTTTTATCTTAATCTCTTACCCTCCCTAGTCAAACTCAACAGCATGAAGTGTAACAAGAAGTACAATCCTGATGAACAAACTGGCTAAGAATCTTCCCAATGGTTTACAAATGCTCAAAGACAACTGGACAATACTGTGGGAATAGTAAGGCCTCTTTGTTTTAATTACTTTTTAAAGGAACATCTGATTCAGTTCTATTTTATGTGCCAAGTTAGGCCAGACCATTCCCAGATTAATAGGTATCAAATATGACCAGAAAGACTGTAAGAAAATAACTGGGATCAAATACTTTAAAACAAATAATTGAACCCCATCAATTTCGCTTAAGGAGAGCTGAAATGCATCATCAACCAAGTAATGTTGCACAGCTACATCACCCACACACATTAAGCATTTAAAGAGTGAGCTAAAAAAAGGGCAGAAACTTTTCCACCCTTCTGTGTTTGTCAAACTGTCCAAACATAAGAGCTATTAATTTCATTTCAGAGACCTTGCAGAAAGGTCATCTGTGCAGTAATAAAAGACCTTCAAGCTACGTCAATTTCTTTCCTACCCATCCTACCTACAAACACATCATAGTTTCATAAAAACTAAGGAAAAAGGCTGCTATCTGATGCAATTCTTCTGCTTAGGAGGGAAGTAATTCTTTACTTAAATCCCACAAGGATTAGGATGGAAAAATAATAATGCCATATGTTCTCCCCAACTCATACAATATTTCCAATCAGAAACAACATTTCTCCTGAGCAAGATGAGGATGGAAACATTACACAGCTATTTTTGTTAATTCATTGCAATACACAAAAACGAGTATTTCGGATATTTGTCTGAAATGTTGATACTAAGTCTTCTATCAATGGCAAATAAAGAACAATAGTCTGATGAAGTAAATCATATATTTCACATAAGTTTGGTAGGGATAAATGCCTATGAGACAGGCGGCATCTTTACAATGGGACAGCCATCCATCTTTGAGAGGCTTGGGTGACTGAGCTAGAACACTCATTCGGGTTGCGAGATGTCACTTTGTGACTAAGAATGCTGAGCAGCTTGCTAACATCTCCTTTATGTAATGAGCTCGTGTCCCTTAGCTTCCTCTGAACGTGTATGCTAGTATATATGAGCAATTCATTAAGGGGAGTCTATGCAAACTACTGTTCTAGTCTTTGAAAAAAAAGCACATTTGAAGTAAGTATGAAGGTAACACTAGTAGGTAGTGCTTAGGAAAACCCTTGCATAATACCTCCACCTTGTGAATTTCAGTTTGTTCCTGTTTTGATTATTTACCCATAATATTTTTATTTTACTTCTAATAAAAGCATAACTTGTTCATGAAGACCTCACTAAGTTCAAATACAGCTTTGCACAAATGCATGGAGTCTGTGATGATTTGTACCAGTGCTGCGCTGGTTTGATCTTGGCTGGATGCCAGGTGCTCACCAAGCCACTCTATCACTTTTCTCCCCTACTCCCCACCCTCAGCTGGGGAAGAAAATAAGATGAAACTCATGTGCTAAGACAAAGGCAGTTTAATGGAAAAGCAAAGCAAGGCCGCACAGGGAAGCAAAAGAAAACACAGATTTATTCTCTACTTCCCATCAGCAGGCACTGCCTGTCCCTTTTCGGGAAGCAGGGCTCCAAACATGTAGTGGTTGTTCTGGAGGAGACAATGCCCCCGCCCCCCCCCCCTTCTCCTTTTCCTAGCTTATATAGTTCAGCTGATGTCATATGGTATGGAATATTCTTCTGGTCAGTTTGGGTCAGAAGTCCTGGTTGTGACCCCTCACAAGATCTTGTCCACCCCATCCCACTGGAGGGAGAATGTTGAAAAAACAGCCTTGGTGCTGTGTGAGCCCTGCCCAGCAGTAGCTGCAATGCAGGTGTGTTATCAGCACCTTTACACAGCACTGGGAGGGCTGCTATGGAGAAAACTGGCCCCACCTCAGTCAGACCCAGTACAAGTACATGAGCTGCAGTGCAGGGACAGCACAGGCTATGTTCAGGAGTTCAGTGGCTCTATAGCTTAAATCAGATACTGCACAGCCTGCTACCTCTTCCCATTGCCTTGGCTTTAACTGTGTCCTGTGCTGTGCCTTTCACAGTCACAGAAAGAACCAGACTACAAAGTGAGGAGGATGAGAAAGAACGTAGGAAAATAAAAATATTTTTCACTTGAATCAGTTCCAGACCTCAGTCAGTATACAACCATGTGAACTGCAGTGCAATGGGACAGGGAGAGAATGGCAACTCCCTAAACTGACACCAAATTGTTAAGAGAAAAGATACACTGAAGGACATGCTTTGCAGACTCATTTCAGAACTGTGGGTTTTTGCTTTTGTTTTGTGCAGCTTTGGGGGTTTTGTGGGTTTGGTTTTTTTTTTTTGGTCTTTTTTTTGGGTGTGATGGGGCTTTTTCTTTCATTTTGCTTGTGGGTTTTGGGTTTGGTGTTTTGGTTTGTTTGATGACTAAATACCAATTCAACCTCAATTTCTGAGCACCACTCTGTGTCCTATGCTACAGGAGAGGTGTAACTAGACAGAATAAAGATTGTGTTTCTTCTAATCCTATGTTTTTTAAGTTTTGGTTCAAGCTACGTCCTTCCTGTCGATTTAATGTTTGGTTCAAACTATTTCAAGGCGGGGAGTGGGGGGGAGGGAGTAAACCCAAGCAAAACTCATCAGCTTGAGAAAGAAGCCATGAAATTGTTGAAAATTAAACCACAGTAATTCACGTACATGAAGGAAACAGACCCTATTGACTAGTTTATAAAAGTTTCTTGACCTCTATCATATTCTGCTTTTCAAGCTAGTACATGGGACTTGAACTGTGTCTTACAGCATTTAATTCATTTAAATATTTCACCCAATGACTTTATGTGAAATTATGACAGCTCAATACCTGGGATTTAAAAAAGGGAACTATTTATCTCATCAAATAAAGTCTGAAGCTATCATCAAGCAGCTTTCCTAAAATAAGTCAATTCCTTTAGTTTTATAAATGCAATTACTGAATAACTTTTACTGCCTTAGGACTCTAATATACTGTACAACTCACCTACCGATATAACAACACTGTGGTATCATTAAAATAAATAGTATGGGATTTTTGTTCAGGTGTAATGCCACATCTGTCTTTTACTGCTAAATTAGCCAGTGACTGTGCTCTTTAACAAAAGCACTGACAGCAGAGCATTAGAGTACACCTTCCCACAGCAGCACTGTCACTTCGGACTTGGTCATAACTGTTAAAAAATGACAAAATGAAACAGATAAAGCCTTATAACCATCAGCAACACTGGATATATTACAACAGATAGAGGATCCACTAGATGCATTTGATTAAAAATTGGGATAAGTACATAAAGCATTCTCATCTGGAAAATCAAATTGCAACACAATAATCCAGTCTGATTCAAACTTGGTCCCCAAATCCTAACACACAATATGTAAGTACAATAAGCTTTTAAAAAATTCCGCATAAGTATGTCATGTATTTTAGATCAATTATTTTAGCATTATCAAACAGTTATTACTTCAACATTTTGATTATAAAGCAAGTTAATTTCCTGACAGCTGAAAAGAAAACAAGCCTAAGAAGCAGTTTCTCAGACACATCCTTCTTTAACTGGAAGTCTTCCCTAAACATAAGCTCAAGTTGCATGACATTTCCCCACACAACTTGTAGCTCAGGTGAGACTGAGTCTGAACAACATACCAGGATCCTGAGAAACACCTGTACAGTGCGTGCACTGATCGTGCACTTGCAGTTCATCTAACACACTTCAGAACCTGCAATGCATGCGCTTTTGTACATATTTGTCTGGAAATACCATGTAGAAAGTTAGGAATTCTGCTTAAGATTGCTTGGAGTCCTCCTCAAAACCAGAAAAATCTCACTCAAATACTCCTTCATTAAGCAAGATAAAGAGCTATCAGAGTCGCATATACTTCTCTCAATGGAGTAAGTAAACATGGACTCAAAAGCCCATGCCTTGTAATGACATCAGCTAGCTAAGTATCTAGAGTAGAAACAAACTGATACTTGGCCAAGTTACATTTTCCTCCTCTGCCTGTAGCAGCTGGAAAAAAAAAAAATCAACCATCTCATTATCTACTTGAAGTTCCTGTAATTCCTTAGCCTTCCACATATGTAGCACAGACCAATTTTCATGCTGAACAATTCTCAGAAAGAATTGTATCTCAAGGGATTAGAAAATGCATGGCATTGTAAGTAGAGTTTTGCAGGGAAGCAGGTCTTACGTTTGTAAGATTTTCCATGAACAAATAAGAAATCCTAATAGACAACAATACAGATATTTAGATTTTTAATAGTTGATTTAAAAAAAAATCAGAATTTCATACTGTACCTACCATCATATTCCTCAGATTAATATCACTGAGTGTTTTTTTTTTTTTTTGCCAATATAGTATATTATTCAGCTTTACTAGGAATCCCAGCCTTTTACTAATTCACTCTACCATGCTAAGAAGCTCAGCCTTAAGTTTAATTTTAGAAGTTATACAGGAAATTCATAGTGGATTCTTGGTATATACATGATGTTGAACTTTAAAATTGAACATAACATACTGCATAATACTACACTATAGCCCCAGACTGCAATAAGTTCTCTCACCATTATTATTTAACCTACTCTATTCATATTTATCCTTCTATAAAGAATATGTAATGAGGAGGATTTAGTAACAAAAGAAGCATCCGAATCTTGAAAGCTTACACAAATGTTACCAGTAGACATCCTGTGACATACATAAAACAGACAAGACACAGACAAGAGTGATTATCATGTGGATGTCCCTGTAGAGTTAAAAAATACAGCAACACATGAGTAGGAAATGATGAAATTTTATTACTGCATTATGATCAACAATACTAATCTGTAGACTGAGGTTACAGATTACATAAGAGATCTTTCTGGTGAATGATTTAACATTATGGGACCACAGACACAGTACTGTTACCACAGATGAAGGTTCCAGATAACAGGATTTAGGGCTTGGGTTTGTGTTTTGTTTTTTTGTTTATTAATATAATCTACTATTGAAAGTAAAGAATTCTGAAATTACAGTCAAATAGGAATCAGAATAGCAGGACCTCACTCCATAGACACCTTTTAGTCTTCAAAGGATAAACTGAATAACCAAGTAGATTGGTACAGAACTGGTGCAGCATTATTATTGAAACTAGGAATCACTGCTGAGGAAATGTAAACTTCCATTCTGGAGTGGCATCAAAACATTTATATGATTAAGAGGTCAAAGAATCCTAGAACAATAAATACAATTGTCTTATTTAAAAAAAAAAAGAAAAAGCAAACCACCACCTAATAAGTTTGTGATTATCCCTGTTAGCATGGATGTAGAACCACTAATAGCCAAGTTCAAACACAATCCAACAGCAGGTCAGGCACAACAGACACCTAACTAACTGTGTAATAACTTTAATGGTGTTCTGAAGAAATGCAGCTACTTTACTTCAGAAACAAAATAAGACTTGGTTGAACTGGATATAGTAGCATTCATCTGATTTTACAGCTCAGCTGTACTATCATCAGGATACACTGGCCGCAGATGGAACTACAGCTCTTTTCTCTACCACTGCCCCACCCCTTGCCTGAGTTATGCTTCCTGATGACTTGCCAACTTCTTTGGACAGTACATCTCAAACTAACACACTGAACTTGGAAGAAACAACATTAAATTCTTTAGAAATTATAAACATTGTTATCAACTGTACATCAAGCACTTACAGGTCCAATGCAAAAGACAGGGGGAAGATGACAATCATTTTAGACATTCTCTGCATTTCAGAGAAAGAACATAATGCCAAAGCTGCATAGGTGGAAAGGGACAACACACATCTCTCAACATTTGCTTTCAAACACCACCCAACTTTTTTTAGATATGTCTACAAGAATCACCTTTTACTGCTCAAATTTTATGACCCCTTCCAGATGCCAGACCCTACAAACATACAGTCTGCATGTATAAATTTACATTAGTATAGTAAATCAATCTCCTTTTATCTGCCTCAGTCTGCTTGTTCAATTTTTTATGGTCCACACCAAAAGGAACACAAGTTAATGCATTACTTCTGTTTGTTCTTTTCATACCATACTACAGTAGTGAAGAAAACCCCACAGACTTACGGCATTTGAAATATCCAGAAAGCATCTTGATGACTTGCTTAATTGCATTTTGGATGTTCTGTAGCCATCATAATCCCAAGTGAATGATTTTATTCATGGCACATTTTAATTTATGTCTGCTACTCACAGAATCACAGAAAGCTAGGTGTTGGAATCGACCTCAAAAGATCATCTAGTCCAACACCCCTGCCAAAGCCTCCCTTAATCCAAATTCAATTTCAATAAAATAACTATGAATACCACTAGCTAAAAATACCAAATCTAAGAAAACGTGCCCCAGAGGTTCTCAGCCTCAAAATCCTATGGTTAATGGTACTGCACACTTCAAGATCTCTCCATGGTGGATGCGAGCAGAGCTGTTGCACAGCTGCAACCTTCTCATTATGGAGGCTCAACATCATACCGCGTACAGCTTGAACAGTATGGCACCAGTTGTCCCCGAGACTCCCTGTCATCTGTACCTCAAAGATCCTGCTTACATTTGCTTTAAATGAAAATAATGAAAAAAAGCACTAGCCACTGTTTCAGGTAATAAGGAAACAGCATTCCCTGTGGAAAGGCACTCCTGCAATCAGCTACATGATGATTCAAGGGTTCTTCTAACATTTTTTTGTACTCAAGATCTAGTAACATAAAATCGATTTCTATACAAGTTGCATGCACATCAGTATCAAAAAATGAACGTAAAAAGTTAGACAAGAATTCTTAGTTTTATGCTAGAAACAAGTAGGCAATCTACCCCTTCTCTTTACAGTACTAATTACCCCTTATGACAGCTTATAGTCACTTAGCAACTTGGTAGTAACCATCCTGGTTTCAAGAATATTGGTGACTAGATTATGAAACCACTGGTTCAGTAAAAATAACATCTTAAAATAAAAGGACATGTCAGTCAAGTTATTCTTATTCTAGGAAATTCCGTGTGTACTCTGAGTCAGATTGCTTTGACAGATAAAGCACACAGTCAAGACATAGCTTGACAAAGTTGCATATGCATATATATTAAATTCCCAGAATTTATTGAATATCAATTCCATCCAATTCTTGAGATATTTGCATTCTGCTCAAAATGAAACAAAATCCAGTCTTTAAATTCATTTCTATACTTGGGAAAAATATTTGCAAAATCAGCCCTCAAATTGATGCATTCCTGTTATGATTTAAGATAAATTGCCTGCTTAGGCAGCACTTTAAGACCCAAAGAATTTGCATTTCTTTTACTCCGTTTTCTATATACATACAGATGTTTGACAAACTGTGTCATTAACACATCACATTTTCAGAGATAAAGCATTTTGCTAAAAGTCACCATATTGCTCAATTTTGATCTGCACTCTTTTGCAAGAACAGAGGAACTACATCTAAAAATAATTTTAAAACATAAGGATGAATGTGTTGAGACGTTAATTTGTAATCTCTCTTGCATTGTACACTGAAGCCTCAACACAAGAACAATGTAATATACTATTGTTTAAATGTATACATGATAGCATTTGTGGAGAACACTGTAAAAAGAAGGGAAGAAACTGTAAATTCTCTTTCTCTTGAGACAGATACACAAAAGAGAATGAAGCATGAGCCAAAAAGCTCTCCTAGAGAGCAGGAGTAACATTTTAACAGATGAAAAGGAAGCCATAGACAACTAGCTATGGCAGAAGTTTACAGCTGAACTGCAAACACATAGCGGATACAACATAGGTGTTTCCAATGTTTCCAAGGATCCATGCCCAGGAACATGACCACTCGTGCACAGCCAAATAAATCCATTTATGAAGTTACTCTAATACCCCTTGGTTCTTTGCTATTCTACACTTGTAAATTTTCCAAAAGGTTTTAAAAGAAGACTCCATGGCCAAAAAAAACAAACCAAAACACCACACTTTTCAGGAACAATTTCTCTGCCCTCCTGATATGTGACCCCCCCCATACAGAGATGACAAGCAAATCTAGGGCTGCTTTAATCAAATTTTACATATGTCATCTCTCTGTAGGGCTGGAGGCAAAGCATACAGGGAGAATAAGAAATAGGAATTCTGCACTCCAAATGATTCCTCCTGAGCTGGGAATGAAGCCAAGTGATAGGATATCAAATTTTCACAGAAATGGCATAGCGGAAGCCTGGGTTTACAGCTGCAGCAGGATTCTAGAAACAAAGGGAAAGAGAAAAACAAAGCAAAACAAAACAGAGACAGTCCAACAGAGGAGATGAGGTATTTAACATTTAAGAATTTGAATGTACGATGGAGAAGTCAGAAGAGCAGACTGGTTTAAAAGAGCAGGAAGGTAAATGGGGATAGGATAATCAGATGAGGTTAACAAACAATCAGCAACATTACAAGCCTGTGGTAGCAATGGAAGAGATTTGCATAAGCAATGTTTGACAAAGGAAGAATAGTGTTTTATGTGTTTAAAAAGAGGGGTAACTTCTTGTATAGAGCTAGACAGCTGGAAATTCAGTTAAGCAGAAATAGTGGCAAGTTGACAATGGCTTGTTATTAGTGAATACTCAAATTCAGGAAGGAAGTGCGCAAAATTAAAACAAGAATTAACTTGAAGTGAAGGAACTATGTTTAGTGTCTGAAATTTATCCTAGAAGGTGTTGTAGCTGAAGAGACTTCACAATCAACTGATGGAAAACAAATGATATGGCAAGAAGCAATACCAATTGCTTCAGAAAGAATCTGATTAACCATAAAGACATAGAAGTATTTTTAAAGTAGAATAAACAGAAACCTTGCCAAAGTAAAACTGCCACAAATAAGACTAAAAGAAGCTGTCCCCAATGAGTTTGTTTTAAAACAGCAGCTACTTACAGAAAACAGGCATTTCAAATCTTTTTTCCAGCCTTTCAAGGCAAGTTAGATACACAAAAAAGGGGAAAGACATCATGAAACCAAGCTGACTCCCTTAAATCATGTAGCTCTTTAACAAGAGAGAGAATGAACAAATTGAAAGAACATTTGAACAGATCCACAGTAAGCAGAGAGGTGAGAACAGCCCCTTAAGAAAATGACCAAGGTTGAGCTGAAACAGTCTGAAACCACATGTAACAGGTAAATGCTTACAGCAGGAAAAGCAGAGCTGTAGAAAGTCACAAGTACAAGTAACACTTACGAGATTTTATCCACTGCATTAGATTTCGAGTCCAAAGCAATAGTATACCTCCGGCTACTCAAGCCTGAGACTGTGCTAAATGAACAGTTAATACAGTTCATGACAATAATTCCAGTGTTTAGACTGCTGCTCTGAATAATTCTATCAGACTGCCTGAATCATATCACTGTCTCACTACAAACTATTTTTTGGAATACATTATTTAATGAGTAAAGTTTGAACTAGATGACCTTTCGAGGTCCTTTCCAACCTGGGTTGTTCTGTCATTCTAGGATCAGCGTAACACAAGGACTGTAATATGACTAAATGAACAAAAGGGCATTTTTATCATCTATAAAGGCAAGTAGATCCTTTAATAAGATGTGTATCATTTCTTATCACCTGGATCACAAAAAAAACGCCACTAACAATGGAAGTTAATGATCAAGTGCTTTAGTCCTCACAGTATCTCAGTATGGTTTGAAGGATCTATCTTGCAAAATGGCAACATCATGCCCCACTAAATTACTAGAGTCAAGAGTAGTTGACAGTTCTACCAGCTTCCAGCTTATGTGGTTGCACAGATTGATTATTTTCATTCTGCTCTTCCCCTCCTGACCCTTCCCCTGGCCAAGAAAAGAGATATGTGACATTGGCACAAAAATGTTTTATTAGGCTACATCAGTTTCTAGATAGAAAACAAATCAAGCTCACCTTTCTTTAAAGCTGAAATATATTGCTTTATACAATCTGCTATGAACAGAGATCAATACTATAACAGGTTGACACATCCAAAGGTAGGCTTGCTTATTTTTTTGTGAGGTGAGGGGGAGAGGGAGGAGGAGTGCATGGACAGGACATGACAGGAAAATGTAATAAAATTAATGTTTACAAAGAAAAAATTAGAATTGTGAGTCCAACTGAATAAAACTTGAAATACTTCACAGCTTTATTTGCTAACATACACAGTCATCTATCAGTTCTGACGCTTTCAAATACCAGAGTATAAACCATACCTTTTTCCAATTCCTAACAAATTTCAAAGTATCTCTTCAGGTCTTTTCCAATTTCATGTGCTCTATAGTTGAGGATGATTTTTGTTCTTTTTCTTCCAGAATGAACACTGGATAAACAACCAGCATTCCTTCAGATGGTACAGCTGAAGGATGGTTTGTGTGTACTTTTATGCTAAATTTATGTGGGCTAAGTTAAAAAAAAAAAAAACAAAAAAACCCCAAAACTTTTCTTAAAAGAAACCATGATACCTAAATACAAAAATAAATCAGAACAGAAATTATTCCAGACCTTCTAAAAAAAAAAAAAAAGTTCTCTACCTAGCTCCTGTTGGTTTTTTTAAGCAAATGTAAAAAATTTCAGCTGCCAAGAATCTTATCAGATAGTATTTCAGGCAACTTTAGATATTCCCGGACACTTGAACAGTCAAGAACTCTTTTGGAATCCATCATTAATGCAGGTGAACAAACAATGACTAGAGGTTGAAAGCCTTTATTTATTTAAGCTTTCAATTTTCACCTAACTCTGAAAAAGCACATTTTATGTAAATGCTTTAAATGCTTTTTGTGAGCACTTCTTTGCTAGAAGTTAAGAGAATATTCTTTTAACAATTCTGTTCTCTCCCAAGTCATTGATCCAGTCACAGTAAACTGCTCCTGCCATTACTACTGTGTTCCACAAAGAGTGACAGAAGGCAGAGATTTAAGAAAACTAACACAGAACGGGCTGATATTATATTATCCATGAAAAGCATTTACTAGTTATTTCATCCAGCAAGAAGTTTATGTTGCAGCTTCCTTTCCAGCTGAGCCTGTCCTCTGAAGACATGTCTGAGGATGTGTCTATGGAAGGATAGTTAGATGCTTGAAGCAGTTTTCCAATGGCCATCTAGATATAGGGGATAAAATTGTCTAAGAAACTTCACTGCCTGATGCATATATTCTACAATATTATAATACTACCTCAGACCCAACACCTAAAAATTTCACCTAAACGAAGTTTTCTTCAAAACCCTAATGTTAAAGAATTTGAGCTGCAGTACAGTGTTATCTCCATCATTCCCTGAGGTTACCTAAAGTTCCTGTGCACTGCTGAGCTCTAATGAACACAGCAAAAGAACAGCTAACAGGGTGTGCCAGACTTTCTCTATGAAGTTGTTCCAGCTAAGCAGTTACTGGAGATTGTTTTAACTTGGACAAATGTGTAGGCTCCTCCCTGATACAAGGCCAACAAAACTGCATAGTTTATATTCTCTCAGCCTCCCCACCCTTCATGTGTTGTTTTTTTCCTTCTTGTTAGGATATGTATAATCAGACTACAAAACCCAAGTTACATAAAAATCTTAACGTAAGTAGGCTGGAGGAAAAACACTGCCTGCTGTAAAAGCAGAACAACTGTTTGTGGTAACATATATACATGAGACAGTGAGCTTGTTTTTATTGTTACAGTCTGAAATGTTCAGATATTATACTAGTAAGGGAGAACTGGATAGAGTTAGGTCAAAATTCCCTCCCTACTCTCTTTTATAGGTGGCATGCTACTTGATTCGTATCTGACATCCTGTGGCAGCAGTTTGGATAAACTGAGGGATATAGGCAAATCACAGCAGAAGACCAGGCATCTATTCTGATCTGTTCTTCTTCTGTTTAACTTGCTTTAAAAAGATTACTTACAGATTAAAGTCACAAGAAGAAAGTATTTATAGACTGCGACTGCACTACTCATCTTTTTCCTTGTCAAGGCAACAATAAAATCTACCTAATGATAGAGAAGCTTGATGTAATATTCTAATCAGCTTAGCGATTCCTTATATTAAGTACTTCTTACATGCTGTTCAGCACTGAATATTATTTGATTGTACAGTCTTCAAAGGTCAGAAGTATGATGAAGACTTCTAGGATTTGGCCCCTACAGCTTGGAGTACTATAAAAGGGTAATATTTAATCTGATGTTTACCTACTACGAGAGTCTGTAATACACCAAGCAACTAATTGGTCAGGCAGAAACAGAACTTCTGTTTTTCTTCACAAGCTGATAAAACTACCAAGAGTAGAGCTAAACAGCAGTTGACAGAAATGCTTTCTGAAGTGTAATGGCAAGGGAACAATCCAGATGTTTTCTGCACAGTATGATTCAAGTTCAACAATCCGTAACACAGTGAGTCAGGGTATTATAAATACCACTCTCCAGCACCATGAAAACTAAGCAAGCTGTTCAGAATGAATCCTGCCTCAAAGCAAAACACACCGGTTTGAACTGCTATGGTACAATGAGAATGGTTCACACCAAAGCTAGTGATTAGGGGATACTCACTCATGGTTGCTGTACTTCTAACTTGAAGGAACAGTTACCATGCAATATTGTTTAGAATATCCCTACAGAATTAAGCTCTGCATTTTTATTATATATAAGATAGCACAAAGCCCTGCCAAAATTCTCGCTTGGACAAAGAACAAACTGCTTCCAAAGACAGCATGACATTCAAACATTTTAACCTAGCATTAAACTTGATGCAAACATCTGCCATGTTCTGGGCAAAACGCTGCAGTGAAATATGCTGCACTCACCGAAGGAAGCTAACGCCATCTCTCAGGAATACAAACCTACCCAGCACAAGTAATTCCAACAAATTAATAAAGCACTCCACCATCCTTTTGAACATGGAAGAGGGAAAGGGAGTCTGCAACCTAATAGTAATTCACAGTAATTTTTGGATGCCTCCATGGAAGAGGCTACAAATTCAAACTAAAAATATGATGAATGGGGCAACATGCAGCTTCCAGTGTACAACTTTTAACACAGAGCTTTGCAACCAAGTTGTTTTATGCATAAAACTTACTGCATCAATATGGGCCTCATATTTATTAAAATTCAACCTATCCCTTTTAATTACTGCAAAATTACATGTGTCTAAATAAACAAATTTGATCTCTCACCTTTCCCATCAATTTTTCTATGGTTTTGTTTTGCTTATGTTTTTTTCTTTCTTATTTTTTCAAGAAAATCTCGTTTGGGATTTTGGAAGTCTTTCCAAGGGGTCCATGTGTGCTTGAGGTGGAGGGAAAGGCAATTCCAAAAGCTCAATTCCGAAGAAAACTGAAGACAACAGTAGTAATGCAATTTCCCTGTATCAACACATCATTTTATAAAACTGAAAGGGATGCACATAGTTAACTGTCAAGCTTTAAAATCTGCTACAATCCTATTCTGAAAAGAGAGAAGACAAGACAATGGAGAAGAAGGGGAGAAAAGAAAGAAGAAGGGGAGAAAAGAAAGAAGAA
>JANVCC010000033.1:12131884-12185870 GCA_025345505.1 Todiramphus chloris collaris | reverse complement strand
AAGAAAGAAGAAGGGGAGAAAAGAAAGAAGAAGGGGAGAAAAGAAAGCTGAACAGCAGACATCAGACTGTTGGGAGGATGCATGGAAGCACACATACATTCTTTCTCCATTTTAAGAAAATAAAAGCCCCAACACACTAATCTTAGACTAGATGCTTTCAAATGTGCAATTCTGTAGCTTTGCTATAACAAGATTTCCTCCCACACAAAATGCTTGTGAAAAAGTACTGGTTATATTAAGTTGAACAACTCAAGAGTCAGGTGGGATCAGAGCATCAACCTATATCAAGGGTATTATTCTGAATACAATCAATGACACGTAGTCTACCTGCCATAGAAGTTCATCATTTTCCCTCTTCTATTTCAATAAATACATAAATATCAATAATGAGGAACAGAATGTTAATCTGTCTCCCACTCAAAAGCCAGCACTTCTTCCCCTCTGTTATTTGATCATTGGTAAAGGTTTTTAAAGACCCTTAACATTTCTTCAGATTTTTAAATTCCTTTTATGAAGTGAAACTTGGCATTTATTGATATTAAGAGCAAGTGGTATTTGGACTTCTGAAATCCCTTTTGGGATCCATGGAGTTAAAATGTTAGAAATAGTTAACTAAGAGAAAGCATGTTCTGATAGAGAAGGAAAAACAGGCTGGTTTAAGAACTGTATTCAGTATCATGATCACTTCTTATAAGTAGATGAAAACAATTATATTTTGACTTTTTAAAAGGAGCACTGCACCCAAAACATCAACATCATGGCAAATCCACTGAGCTGTCATGCTGTTTGAGATAAAGGATCACCCTTACCTGTGCTGCCAGTCTTCCAAGCTACAACATGAAATAAGTCTGAACACAGCCAGTCACAATCCACCAGCACTACTGGAAACAACTGCTTCCACAGTTTCTACAAGCCCTGAGGCTAACAGCTAAAAGCAGATGGAAACTTCATACATATTGATGCAGTGAAAAACTCAATAACCAAAGTTATTCATCAGGCATTTTTTATTTTGCGGTGCTGGACGCACAGGGGATCACTCCTCCAAATGTGTGTACCCATGCAAGCTGGGTACACAGTTTATACGCAGGCTAAACATGACATATTCATGATATTTCTTAGAAAGGGCAGTCTTATGCTAGTAGGTTCCTGGAATTCATTTACATAGTCTGAGCATGCATAATAAAATTAGGGTTAGGGTCTTTTCTCCCCTTGGTGGTCTTCCATGAACTCTGGTGGACATTTACTTCATCTTCTATTCTTCATCACCATGTTCTTTTAGTGACCTAAAGCCTAAACTCCTTATTCTTGCTGGTTATTGTTTGTTCACCATGCTCAGGTGCCTCGAGATACCTTGTCCTATTCCTGGAGATAAACACTATCTACAAGGTTATGAATTTCACAGTATGTCCCTACTATACAACTACCCATTTATTGTTGTTGCTTGTTCAATGATTAGTAAAACTCCACCAGACATCCCGTCTCCTGCCTTCAATTCCCCCCCTTTCTATGCACAGCATGAATTCTTTCACTGTGATTATAAAATTCCATTATTGATTAATGTCTTTTGGAAATATTTTCCAGTTTCTACCTGGTGTTTAATTCTGTTGGGTTTCCAGCCTTTGTAATTATTTAAATTTTTCTTGCAATACCAGAGTACATTGAATAATTATACAAGTTAAAGCAATCAAAATAGGAAATCCTACTATGAATGCAAAGATTTATCTCAACCAAGCCAAGTTTGGAAGCCAAGAAGTCAATCTTTCCCAAAGTTCCCTGAATCCCCAACTAGTATCACCTTTACTGACTTAGTGAAAAACTCAAAAACAATTTACCCAAATCTTCCTCAGTTTTACTCTCCAGGTTTACATATACACAACAACTCTGACTGATAATTGTACAGATCCTCCAGGGCTAATAAGTCCAGTGCCACTCTATTCTGTAAAACTACTTTTGAAAATGAATTTATCTCTGTCTGAAGACCACAGATGGCATCTCTAGTGATGTTAAATATGTCATCCAGGGTGGCTGAAATATTCACTACAGCTTTCTCAAGTTCACTGACCCCTAACAAAGGGAAAAAACCGCCTCACAAAATTATGGAATCCCATTCCCCTTTTGCCAAGGGATTCTCTTCCCGTTTAGATCTTATCCAGGGGGATTAAGTGCCCAATTGTACACATTCCCTTCCATGCTGCAGATCTGTTTCCTACTAATGCTGTCTCCACACAACCACCAATACCTCTCAGGTAGCCACACTGTGCCATCCACACTGATAAGACTGATTACCCAGTATGTCCCAACCTAAGCTTGCATAAGTTTGCAATAGTGTGTGATCACAAAAAATCTATGTACGTAACATTCAATCCTGTCAGATTCCATGTGCCTACTTTCACTGTGGTCTGATTTATCCAATAATCATTCCATCCATCATTGCAAGTACAGCTATTACAATTGAAACAGATCAATGGGGAGCAACTGCAATTTTTTGATCTATTCCTCCAATTACAGTTATTATTGTTAATCAGAAACCGAGTTTCAATATCCTCTAATTTTGAAAATTCAATTTTGGGCCAAACACATAGCTTGAATTATCAGGAGAACAATAACCTCCATAAGGCCTTTTCCAAAACTCAGGTCAGGTATTGTTATCATAGTTCCAATGAGTTGAAGCCACCCCGTGTAGAGGCAGCCTCATGTCTTCCTTAGGTAAGGCAGTCCAAATCCAGCAGTCTTTAGTAGCACTAGTTAGCATTCAGATAGTTTCAAAACGTGTGTTTCTGTTCCAAGCAACAACAATATTTACAATGATTAACACAATCAATACATTTAATACGTGTTTAGACACACACATGGCACTACATGAATGTACACATGTCAAGAAATAAAATAAATAAAATCATTGCTCTCCTTTACCCAGCTTAATGGTCAGTTCAGAGCAGTGAAGCTAGGTCATTGATTACACAGCACCACAGGTACCTGAATGATTAAACCTTCACCTTAAAAGAAGCCATTGCCAAGACGAGGCAGGGATTATTATGAATTTTACCCTTGGAGGAAGTGGAAAGAAGAGATGCTTGTTCGGTTCCATTCCCCCTACACACACGCCCCCACCCCCCCATTCTGGGTTACAAAAAAACAAAAAGATTTGCATTCTCATCACAAAACACAGTACAAATCTTATACTGTTAGTATTTTTTCAAACAAAACACAAAAAACACAGCTAACACCTGAAACCAGAGCAACACAGACCCATGCTTAGAGGCTCATGGTAGAGAAGACAGGGTCCAAAACATCACTTGGACTTAGTTTTTTAATTTTTCTTAGAACAGAAAACATCAAGGTTGTAACAGCTCTTAGTTCATTCCACAGAAAGGCTAATGATATTATTCCTCTGCATATGTAAACTTCTATTTCCTTATTTTTGAAATAATTTAATTAAATGTAAAGAGTCTATAAAGATTAAACAAAACCATCTGATTTTTTTTTTTTTATTTTTTTTAAGATAGCTTTATCAAAAGGAGAGGTCATGGCAGAGTAAACATCAGAATTTCTCCAAATTCCTACAAAGGTTAATCAAGGTTAAAACAAACCCTACTAAAGACAAGGCAGGGATGCTGGGGCAATCTATTTACTTCAGTCATATCACTTTCAGGAAGGATTTTAACTCTGACTTCCGAAGAAATGTGTCTAAGGGGAAAAATTTATCCATCCATGAATGGCCATAATGATTCTTGCATATTTGATGATGTAAACATGTTTTCCAATTGAGACTTCATGTTATGCAGAAATTGCCTTTATAGTAATCCTTACAGTCAATAAGCAGGGGATTTTTTTTTTTTTTGCATAGCATTTTATGAATTTTTTGATTTTGATATCACCGGCAATAACTTTGCTAAGCAACAAATATAAGCACCTGACTAAAACACACTTAGTGGTAAAGAAAATAGAGTAATCTGCCATACACATAATCCCAAGGCAGTACCTTATTCTGAAGTAGAACACATAAGCATTTGAATGATAAACTTTTTCTGAATTAATGGAGCGAAGCAAATAAGAAAGCAGAATCAGCCTATTCCACCCTCCAAACATTGAAAGTTTCAAGGCAAAACACACGTATTAAAAAGGACACAGTTCTTGACGCTTTTTAATGCTTGACACAACTTTCTGACTCACTTTAAGGAATCCTCATACATGCCCTTAAATTTCACTGAAGAGCTTACGGATTTCAGCAGGTTTCCTGGAAAGCTTCTTCAGCGAATGAAGTATTTCCCCAGATAAGGAAAGCTCATTTTTCAAGAGTGAGCCATGGTTAAAAGGTCTAAAACTGAGTATTCAAACTTTTTTTATTATTATTATTAGTGTCATTATAATTATCAACTAAGTATTATACAGATGGTGTGCTCTACACACCTAGAAAACTGTTTCCCAGGTTTTCTAATCTGAAACTACAAACAAAAAAAATGGAAATGCAGAAACAAGATACAGCATATATGAAATAGGATATATAAGGCTGACAACACTTGTGTATATTTACTTACTTTCTGGTGATAAAGCAATTACTGTATGAACACTGAATAAAAGGAATTAGAATTATTACATGTCTCAAAGGTATATGCCAAACCACTTATATTCTAAGCATATCAAAAGGTATCCAACAGTAGAATGGAGAAAAAAAAATAATCAGTAGCTAATTCAAAGTTAGTAATTTTACTGGGTTTTTTCCCCTCTTGTGCTGAAGCTACTCTGAAAAACATAATTTGTGTAATAAAAATTATCTAGACATAAACCCAAGTGATCTCTCAGCACATCTTATTCTAAAGGCAAAGCCAGTCAGCTTTAATGCCATTACTGATACACTTCCACAGCTTCTTCCCAAAGGTCTCCAATATAACATTTCACAGTTAGCTATACCAATTCCTATATATATATATATTCCTATATATATATATTCCTCTATATATATATCCTATTCCTCCTGTTAGAAAAAAATAAATTTCCTCATAGCATCTTCATCACTGTACTTTATTTTTTACAACTGTAATGTTAGTCTTAATGGTTTCACATGAGTAAAAGTCAACTGAAGTTGTTCATGTTTCTCATGGCCAGAGATTCTTGCTCACACACTGACACAAGCTCAGCTGCATAAGCAATGGTAGAAAGCTTCTGTGAGCTGCTGTGACCAGCTCACTATAAACACATGAACAGCAGCACAGGCACTGGAAAGGGAGTCAGAGGAATCAGTCCACAGAAGTCCAGGAATAAACATAAAGAAGCTGTCATTAAACTGGAACTTAACTACATGTGTGGAAACCACAGAATGTTACATCACTTTAACTCCACCCACACTAGCAAATTGTATGACTTTGACTTAGTCAACAGGAATGCAGTATTTGCACAAAATCTGTGTAGGTTAGATCTCCGAGTCACTGTAAACCAGAGCAGCCATTGACTCTTCAGAACGAGAAGGCTTTAGAGGGATCAGTAGCTAGTTGATGAAAGTCTCCAACATGTCTGTCTGTACTTTGACATTTAAAAAAGCCAATAAAGAAGGAATAGCATATTAATTTTCTATATTTTCTGCATTGCAGAGTCCTGTACTTTGCATTCTGGAATAGTTTCTCCATTGGCCATTGTCTTGGTTTGAAAGACAGGTGTCTGCCAAGGAAGGCAGGAGTCCCCCTTGGAATGGAAAAATGCAACCCCTTCCCCTCCGAATGCTTGTAATTTTGAAATTAAGGGGCTTTCAGGCAAAGATGAGGAATAGGAATAACTCTTCTTTACTAAACATATATATAACAAGGCAAACAAACAACAATAACTACAGCAGTAACAACAAACAGCACCAGGAACCCAGTGCCAGCCTCCCGGGGGCTCCTGGTGAGCAGGGAGGGCGCGATGGTCTCCCCGCCACTCCAGAGCCAGCTCAGTCCCCACGTGGCAATGGCCGATGAAAAGCCCGCGTCACAAACCCCCTGGGCAGCCGATCCTGGTGTCCAGCAGGATCCTCGGGAGACAGCAGGGGCAGAAGGAGAAGCAGGAGACGCAGCAGGGATGACCTCTCTCCAAGTTGATCCCAGTGTCCTGCCGGATCCTCGGGAGGCAGCAGACGTAGAACGAAAGCAAGAGACGCAGTGGGGATGAGTTCTCTCCACCACGAGGGCAGCTTCTCCTCACCTCAAATGCAGGGAGCAAAACCAGAGCCCTAGGGGTTCCACCCAACCCCCTTTATTTGTCTGGCTGGACCCCTCCCCCTGTGGCCAGGTCCTGTTGTCTCTCTTAAGTAGAGCAGTTTATCTCCTTGACAAACAAGTATGGAAAAATTCTTTAAGACAAGAAGGAAAACAGAAGAACTCCCCAAAACCCCAACAGCCATCTAAGTTGTTAGGTATTTTCAGACAAAATGCAAAAGAATTGGTGATGGCCACCAGACTTTTTATACCAGTGGTTAGTATTCAAGGAACTGCCTGGATGCATTCCTATGTGACCTGCTCTAGGTGGTCCTGCCCTGGCAGGGGGGTTGGACTAGATGATCTTTCAAGGTGCCTTCCAACTCTTAACATTCTGTGATTCTGAGATTCATCCACGACATAGGAATACTTAACATCCATCTTCTCTGAGGGACAGAATATGAGTCTATATATTAGAGTGACCATCTGCAACAGGCAGCCCCTGTGTTAAGTACAGGTACCAGAAATATCCTTGATTGACCATAATCTGTGCCCAGATGTTCAGCCTGCTGTGCCAGTGTGGGTCCATGGGGCAAGGAAAGCACCACAGCTGGCTTGCAATTTTCTGCAAGTAGCTCTCCAGGTCAGAGCTTGCAGAAGACTGGACCACCATTTCGTATTGTCAGTATGCATGTTCTTCTGGCCTGTCTCATGTCAGTCATGTTCTATTTCGTATAAATAATTCAATTTTCAAAGGAGAATATGACATCTAAGTGGGTCAGACTCAAAAGCGAATGCTCTGTGTCTGACCACAGATACTGGAGTATCATTCTCACTCCTTAGTACAACACAAACTGAGGGGAAATGCCCACCCTCCTTTGCCCTAAATACACAGTAATACTTTTATACACCCTATGGGGAGGAAGTTACAGCATTCTCCTGGAAAGTCAGTGGAAAATGAAATTTACTTTGGTTTCTCATGTTCTGAGAAGAAAGCACAAGAATCCTTTGCACTATAAGCTCCTGAAAATGGGATGTTTCCTTCAACAAGAAAATATCAAACATAAATTTGGAGATTGTCACTTCAGTACAGTAGCAAAACTCAAAACGAAAAATGAGGACACATTAGAAGAAAACTGAATTCTTTCAATATGAAGTTCCTTCTCACTGCTTTCCAATTTTCAGTTCAGCTAACAAGCCAAAAACTCAATTGCACTTAACCTGCCCTTGAACTCCTGATGAAATTATGGCAAATTTCTAAGAGCCATGCCAAGCAACCTTCAAAGTAGCAAAAGATTGAGCCAGCATGGGAGAAACAACAAATTCATATCTTGAAAAACAGCTCCATGCCACCATCGGGTCTACAGGCAAAAAACAAAATTAAAAAGTGTATGTTGGAAGTGTGAGTAGTGTGGTTAGATAGCTGCTGAAGTAAGTGTGCTGTAAGGTCACAGAATCACAGAACGTTTGGTGTTGGAAGGGACCTCTGAATATCACAAACACAAATATGCACTGAACTATGTAAGATAAGTCAAGCCTCTGTCTCTGTATATACTCAGAAACAGAAGCAAAAAAAAATAAAAACAAAGCAACCCAAAAACCTACTGTGGTAACTGCAAGTAGTTTTCTAAGATATTTACTATCTGCCTTTTGAAAAAGTCTGTGACATGGTCAGTAAGGTTACATTTTAAAGAAGGAAGAAAGCTCCAACACACTCTCCCTCTGGATGTACATCATATTTTTTTGTCTATTATTTATCACAATTCCTTAGAATTTCCTTTTGGCTTTTCTAGCACCATTCTTGAAAGACTGTACTTTTGCATAAAAGCCACTCAAAAAAAAATGCCTCCCTAAACTGAAAAGATGTTAATTTAATCTGGAGAATCCAAGAAAGAACACTACTAAAGTCATAACCACAGAGAGAAAAAGTTCCAGTCCCAGTTTTAAACAGCTTTAGCTTTACAGTCAAATCCTGAGCTCTTCAGCATAACTACAGATAGCGGTGCAGCTAAGCTGGGAGTGTTATGACACACAGGAACTCAGGTTCAAAAGGAACCATCTGGTTCATTCAGCTCACTGTAACTCCAAAAGATTTTTAGTCCTGAAAGGTCAACGCCACATCCATATGTACAAACTGGAATCCTTCCAATGTGCTATAACAAATTGAAAATATTTCTTAAAGTTAGAAGTTACTATAAAAAAATTGTAATAATAGGGTCTCAAAGAAAATAACAACAGAACTGTGCACAACCAAGTAAGACAGATCACCAATATCCTATATTTCTGAAGTGGCTTTTAATGTATTTTATACTTAATTCAGAATTCTCAATAAGGCTATGAACTATTTTAAACAATTATGTTTCAATTATATAAGACAATGGTGACAAAATTAAGACTTAGATTTGATCCAATAACTGTCACTAGGTCTGCTAGTGTGGAGGAGGTGATAAATATACACTTTCAGCTCTGAATGTCTTGTATTTTCTGTGTTAAATCCTCCTATACATTAAAAAAACCCTCCCAGGTTTCATCATCTCTGTTCTGCCTACAGTCACCCAACCTCTGTGTTTTCCATCTGTCTAATCCTTTCTTGCTGTTCTTCAACTAACTCCCAAAATATTCCTCTTGGCTCTGTTTGCCAGTCTAATGTGGCCAGCACGACCACTACAGCAGGCTAGAAGGTTGCAGGTAACCCCCTCCAGCTGCTCATTTTCTGGCAAGCATTATAACATGTCATACAATTTCTGTTACAAACTGAGCAGTAAATAAAAACATCACAATGGATGATGTTTCATATTCTGTACTATATCTTGAATAAAACTACAACTAGGCAGGGTATTCTATATTCTCAGATGTTTATAAGTCCTTAACAAGTCAGTTTCTATGTATATTCTTTCAATTGACAAATTCTGTTCTAAACAGAAAGTTATCAAATTCCTTTTAACAAAGGCCAAGGTGTATTAGTCCAAGGAAACTAAAACCACAAACATACTTCAGTCACTATGTTTACCTAATACAAAGCAAACCTGGCAAAATTGGGACAGAGTCAAGGGCTGATAAAGGTGTTTCCAAGATAGCTGCTGCAGTACTCAGTATTAATACAGGTGTTGCTGTTGAAATAGAAACTAAAATCCAGAGACAGCCACCACTGTCTCTCATTCATTGTACTAAATCATAGAAAAAAATATCAAAGGTCACCAACTATTTTCTGTTACCCCATAGTCCATCATAGACCACTTGGGAGCTTGGCTAAACTGCCACCCCCACACTAAACCACCTACTAAAGGAAAACTTTCTCTTGATTTTGTAACACAGCTTGTTGCAACTGAAACCATTACTGCTACTGCTTCACAGTCATCAGGAATAGCAAAGTCACAGTTTATCCTTGTCACAATTTCCTTTAACGACAGTGGCAGAAACAGCTGTTCCTTACCCCTGAAGTTTTGTGCCGTTGATTATTCCCAGGTAAATAACTAATTGCACTTGACACGGTTGAACTGTATTATCTTTCTGATCTGACTGCTTAGCACTCCAGTATTGTTCTCAAATACAAACACAACTAGGCCGCCTCTCCCTAGTCACTTCATTGTCTACTGAAATAACCAATCATATGGTATGTTCCATAATATAAACTATAAATGTATAGTTTATAGACCAACCGGTCTCAGATTCCTGCAAAAACACCACTAATAGTGAGCCATGCATGAGGACTCTCCCAACATAAATATGCAGCTTCTTGGTGCCCACCATACAGAAATATTAGATCCTGAATGCATTCCCCTTGTCATAAGTGAGAAACTCTGCTCAAGTCAGGACGTGTGCTTTTTCTTCCTTACTTCTTAAAGTCCGTTATCCTGTTGTAGAAAGACATTATATGCATCTAAGATCATTCAAACTCTTAAAATCTATGTTGGCTCCTACACATCAACATGGGGGTTGGAGAGACACAGAAGGGCTAGGTTCCCCAGAAGGGCAATTAAAAAAAACCCCCCAAAAAAACCCCAAAAAAAAAACAACACCCCAAAAAAACCATACAAAAAAACCCCACAAAAAACCCCCATAAAATCCATCAACTGAATGGAATTAGCTTACAGAAAATTACAAGCACAGATCACACCTCTAACCTTTCATCATGAACACAGGTATCAAATAACTGGGTATTTCAAAACTGACTGCACAGTTCTAGAACAGGATTGTTCCTTAAAATAAGGTGACAAAAAAAATTGGACTGACACTTGAAAAATTTAACAAAGGAAGAAGAGTTGAGTTTTGCTTCAAAAAGTTAGCGATTTGAACTTTTTTTTTTAATGGATGGGAGACCTAGATTCAGTTTCCTTTGCAACCTGAGAGGACTGAGACCTGCAGTCCTTACATCCAAAACAAGTATCCCAACCACAAGCCTAGGGAACAGCCTACGTGAATCAATTTTTAAACCCTTCCTTGAAGCTGTGTATATGGGGAGAATGACAAGCAGAACACTCAAATGGAAATGAGGACTCCTGTTTTGTCTCAGCATCCTCAGCAGGTGTCTATATTCTCTGCAGCTTATACTTTTAACACCAACATTCGTACATATGCATATAAATACTCTTTCATTCAGTAACATGCAATAAATGTATCTTTTGTGTGCAGATGTGTCATGTCTCATAAAAGTAGTAGTTACTGCATTTTACTTCCTATGTTTTCGAAGTTTTCGCATACTTTGCAGCGGAAAAGAAAAATTGAAAGAGTCTATGAAACACGGTCTTCCATTTAGTCCAAAAATAACTGCAGTCTTCTGAGATTCACAGAGCACAACTGACTGCTAGTGGTACTTCCAGTAAGATGCACACACTTAAAGGGAGCAACTGATACACCTAAAAAAACTGTCTAAACGACCCTAGATATTGACACACACTCAGTTAGCAGACATAGAAAGAAGGGATTCCTGCCTTTCTAAAAAGCAACTTAGAAGGGATGTAAACCTAAATGCACTGAATGCCTGCCTCCAGGCATTCCCCTCTGAGTTTGAAAACAGATATAAACTACAGGCAAATCAGGATCACAAACTGCTTTCCAACTACCTTGAGACATAACCTTACATTAAGGTAAATTTCACTACAATAACCAGAAAGTATTGAAAGTATTAAAAGAAAAAAAAGCCAGCCTAAAACCTATGACACCATAGTTTATCACAATTTATCACTAACAGGTTTAATTTATACGCTTACAAGATATTAACTGGACCTTTACATTTATTAGAAAGGGTAAAATTATAGAGCAAACTATCGTACAGCTACTACCCTTTTTCTGAAATCTAGACTCTCAAAAGTGCTGCTTTTACTTTGGAGAAATTCAAATTAATTACATCTAAACATATTAGCAACAAATAGATCATTTCTCTCTATTCTTCATGACCTGTCACAAAATACATCTTTATACATCCTCTTCTCCTTCAATCCAAATATTTCCATCTTCATCCCATGTAAAGTCATGTGACTGACACATTTTTGTGCTCAATGAACTGAAAATATCTTGATTGGAAGTTGCATCTCTAAGTGCCCAGTGACCTGGTAACATAGAGTTAAATATAAAGAGAAGACAAAAACGTACTTGCTTCAAACCAAAAAATCCAGGGCATTAAAATGAAATACAGTGTAAAGCTCATCCCAACAAGAAAAATCTTAACCTCAATAAGCAGACTGTCATCTAATATTGTATTTGTTCATACTCTGCAGCTATGCTGTAAGAACACCTAATCCTTTTCTAAACAGTGAAACCACCTGTTCAGTTTATTGTACGGTATAAATATTAATAGCTTGAGTATGCAGTTTCACAAGATTAAAGAGATATAAGTGTCATAATTCCCTGATTACATTATTAAGATTCACATCGCCCAGCTCCTTATGGCTAGAGATAACATTTAATCAGTTAAGTAAAGCTAAACCTAAACAGAAAACCAGATGTCAAAATCATTAATCTTACCTGACAGACAGATGTATGTTAAATATTCACCCTGACCCCCAGTAGCTAGGAAAGGAATCTTTTTTTTTGTTCTTCTTTTCACTTGGACAGCTCCCAGCATCCGTTCATCGTGTGGGGCAAAAATTTCCTTGCTGATTGCAGATTTGGCATTCATTGTAGATCAGAGATGTAGGAAACTGCTGCTCTCTAAAAATAAAATAATAAATAAATAAATATTAGAAGCTTAGAAGCTTCTAAGTTACGTGAAAGTCCTGTTAACTTAGGGATTAGCAGCTCTGACTTTAAAATAAAGTTTTTAATGATTCAAAGAATTTAGAAGATAATTCAACCACTTAGAGGCAGGATTTTCAAAGTATTTAAGAGCCTTCACTGAAGTTGTTTTCTATGCTTCTTAAATTCTTGTAAACTAGCTTAGCTTATTTTGGGCAGAAGCTGTCCACACTAGCACTTCAGTATGATGGAAAGTCTCAGAGAGACACCCTGTAAATCCATGGTGCATAAAAGCTTCAATAAGTCCCTCTCTTGTATCTGGAGGGAAACTCATCTGTCCCATACAGACAGGGAAAGCACTGCAAGGGCAGTAGGAAGGAACACTAGAGTTGTGCTGGCAGACAAGAAGTCACGTTTGCAGAAGACACAGAAAGCTTCAGATTCAGTAAGATTGTTCCTTCAGGAGCACTACTGTTGGTGACAGTACTTGATTAAGCAGCTCCTGCACCTCTTACAGCTTTAGTACCTCATCCTCTCTACTCCTCTGTAATTACCAACTGGGCACCTGCACTGGAAAAAGCATCAGAGAAACCATCAGGATTACTGCAGACAAAACCACACCTCCACTTTGCTCCCAAGTAATTTCAACCCAGGTCAGTTCCTCTATGTGTTTCATAAGAAAACTGCACAGGTGACTTAGGAGAGACATTTGGAGAGGAAAAATAAAAATAAAACAATTGTAGAGAGCAGGGAGAGAGGGAAGCTGCTTATTCAGGCATCTTCAACAAACGAAACGTCCGTCTGACCACAGCTTACAGAGGAGCCTAACCAAAGAAGAGAGAACTCAGTTACAGAAGTAACATTAACAGCCTCGTTATGTAAACACCACCACAGTTGTGACTCCAAGTATTTCTACAATGAAATCTGTTAATAAACACATAGGTCCCACTGAGAGTCTGCCAAACATCCCTTTTAATCATTCAAATAGAATGATGCTCCAATACACATACATTAAATTCCACATCTCCAAGATTTCACTTTCAAGTCCACAGATTCTTTTTGACATTCTTAGTGTAAGATCATCTTCACGTCTCAATTACTGAATCCACAAATTCTGCCTTTGGGATCATTTGATATTTGCCACGATTTAACTATTAGAAAACCTAGATAAATTCCAGGCAAATTAGATTATGAAGACAGAAGAGTCATGGTTCCATTATTTTTAGTGTACATGCTGCCAGAAAAGGAATTGTCTTAATTTCAGTCTCAACATTTTGTTGGCAATTATTTATGGTATTCTCTTACTGTCAGAGGAAAAAAACCAAACCAAACACCAGGAAAAGGAAAAAGCAAGAGCTGTATTCATGGAGGTGTGAGGGCACACAACTTACTCCAAATCAAATTCACCTTCTACTTATTTTGGGATGCAAACAGAATCCTGTGCCAAAATAATCTGTAATAGTATACCTCAGTTAACCAATATAGAGGATGCAAATTCTGACAAGTTTTAGCATAGTCATTTTATGCATATCTTTAAAAAAATATATATAAAAACCCACATTTAAAAAAAATAGCCTCATAAAACTCAAACGTAAAATGCAGACTAATTTCAAACAAAGAAAGAATGGGCAGCTCCTGAAATGATGTGACTTCAGAATTCCTGCCATATAAGTTACCTACCCTTTAACAATATCAATGTGAAAATAGACTCAAAAGAATAAATTTACCTGCTAGTTATTTAGAAAAGGTTGTTTTCACATTCATGTTCATTGTACAATAATTTTCTCCTGTATTCTAAAAATACTTGCACTGTATCTTTTATCAGCATGTAAGCTGTTGGCACATTATAACTAGCTTTTGAATTGACTTTTTCTTCTTTTAAATTCAGGGCTACTGTCAATGACTATGGATTTAATCACACAGACCTCCTGACTGAGATGGAAACTGATAATCTTTGCAAAAATTACTTCAGTCTCAGACCTTCAGAATTTTCAATAAATAGCTTATTGGGAAAACACAAATGCTATCATGTAAAAATACACCCAAACCACATGCGACTGAAGAGAGTGTTCTCCAGCTTGCAACAATCTGATGCTGTTAATTCTGCAACTGAGTTGTTGAATAGATGTTCTCAAGACATTTTCTTGACAGTCACTCCTTGCAAAATAAAGTATGTTTTCAACGACATGCTCAGTCATGTAAAGGCTTCCTGGATTAAGAGATGTTTTCCTTACATACAGTTGATTATAGCAGAAAATATTATCCCTTTATAGCTTCAAAGATTTCATATAGTACTTGAAAATTTAGTTTAAGGTTATTATAAGCAGTAGGTCTCATTCTATATAGCTGCATTTGCTAAGACTCTGCTGAACAGGCAGCAAGCCAAAGAAACAAGAGACATTATCCAAATCTTATTCCATAGATTTCCCAAATCACTTCGCTTCATATGCACGCTGCAACTTACAGAATGAAACTAGAATGACTGCCAGGTACGCAATAACCCAAAATAAATGCAAAACCTACAAGATCTAATTAACATACCTCTCTATGTATGCAAATATCTCTATCTCAATGTGATTTTTTATACATAATTGACATACAAATTCAACTTCAGAATCATAGAATGGGTTGGGTGGGACCTTTAAAGGTTATCTAGTCCAACCCCCTTGCAATGAGCATGGACATCTTTAACTAGATTAGGCTGCTCAGAGCCCCATCCAACCTGATCTTGAATGTTTCCTGGGATGGAGCATCTATCAACTCTCTGGGCAACCTATTTCAGTGTTTCTTCCTTATTTCTAGTCTAAATTTCCACTCTTTTAGTTTAAAATCATTACCCCTTGTCCTGTCACAACAGATCTTGCTAAAAAGTTTGTCCCCATCTTTCCTGGAGGCCCCCTTCAAGTACTGAAAGGCTCCAATAAGGTCTCCCTAGGGCCTTCTCTTCTCCAAGCTGAATAACCCCAACACTCTCAGTCTTTCCTCATAGGAGAGATATTCCAGCTCTCTGATCATTTTTGTTATCTCCTCTGGACCTGCTCCAACTGGCCCATGTCTTGCTCGTGCTGAGGACTACTGAGCTGGACACAGTACTCCAGGGGGAGGGGTCTCACCAGAGTGAAGTAGAGAAGCAGAGTCACCTTCCTCAATCTGCTGGCCACACTTTTGATGAAGCCTAGGATACAGTTGGCCTTCTGGGCTGCAAGCGCACATTGTCAGCTCATGTCCAGCTTTTCATCAATCAGTACCTCTAAGTTGTCCTCAGCAGGGCTGCTCTCAATCCTATCATCTGCCAGCCTGTACTGATACCAAGGACTGCCCTGAGGCACATGCAGGACCTTGCACTTTGCCTTCTTGAACCTTATAAGGTTCACAAAGGCCCACTTCTCAAGCTTGTCCAGGTCCCTCTGAATGGCATCCTGTCCATCTGGTGTGTCAACTGCATCACTCAGCTTGGTGCCACGTGCAAACTTGGTGAGGGTGCACTCAATCCCATTGTCTATGCCACTGATGATGATATTAAGCAGCACTAGTACCAGCACGGACCACCGTGGGACACCACTTGTCACCTATCCCCATCTGGACATCAAGCCATTGAGCATTACCCTCTGGATGTGACCATCCAACCAATTCCTGATCCACCAAACAGTCCACCCATCAAATCTATACCTCTCCAATCTAGGGGAGTCTAAAGAGAAGGAAGTAAAAGTCTAGCTCAACACACCATCTCAAGACAGACTAAATCTCCTGTTTCAGTAGGAACACAGAAGACATGACACTGAACAATCAAATACTGCAGTTTATTGCTGCATGCTGGTTATTTGCTTTGTGGTTAAGCTGATTTTATAAACATCTACCAGAAGCTATACACAAACATGCAAGACACCACATGGTGTAACTGGAATGTCCAACTAAAGCATGCACTCACTGCCTACGCAGTTATGATCCTTCTGTTGCCAATACTTGGTTTGTAACAGCCCCAGATCCCTGAATTACGTGATTAATCTGATGCAGTGTACTTGACATGACTGATGGACCTAATGTGTAAACTGACACTAGCACAAACCACAAAAGCCTATGTATTTAAAAAAAAAAAAGAAAACAACTACCTGTGCCTGTATGCAAACAGATTGAGCTGTTAGTACAGTTTGGATGAAGTTGCTTTTCATAGGTCAAAAAAAATCAGCAGCTAGATTTAAATAAGCAACATTCTCCATAAACAAATCTCAAATTTTCTCATTCTCCTACAACAGCATCTCTTATCATTAAAAAAAAAAAACCACAAAAAAACCCCAAACAAAACACCCAAAAACACACCAAAAAACCAAAACAACAAAAGAAACCCCCCCCCCCACACACACAAAAAACCCCAAAACCAGAAATGCTGGCTGTTCATGCACAACTTCATGTAGTACATGCATATTTCTTTACACAGTTTGTTCTTAGTGCACGTTCCAGGACAAATTCAAACCATCAGCAGTTTCCATGCACGGCCCAGGCGGACTTGGACACTGGAATGCAGTTTCCCCCATGCTCAAATATAAAACGCCCTGAAGAAACTTCTACTAGAGGATCTCCGAGTACTCTGAGACAGTGCATTACTGTTCACATCTACCCCTCTGATGCAAGGGGGATTTAAGTATTTCAGTAAACTTAGTTCCTCAAGGACAGCCCACATTTCCTGCCTCCCATACCCTTCTTGTTTCACACATTAAATTCTACTCTAATTATTATAATGATGTTTTTGGCTGAACAAAGAAAATTCCATTTTCCTCCCACAGTTTTTCACTCCAGCCATCACACTTCTACGGAAGAAGACATCAACATTTAAACTGTGTCCCCAGCACACAACGGAAACGCCGGAAAAATTCCTGTGTGGTTTTGAACTAGTGCTTTCAATGTATTGCACATTTACATCACCTCCTCAAATCTTCCTCTACTGCAATTCTTCTCCATGATTTTTCCACCTGTAAAAATTCCCCTTAGGAACAGCTCACCACCCTCCTAGGAACAGCACATCATTCCTCCCTAAGTGCGTTAAGGGACAGCAATTAAAGATAATTTCCATATAAATAAATGAATACATTAAATAAACCCAAGGTACTTAAGCTGATACTTTCACAGATCCCACATGTTCAGTAACAAAAAGCTTGGATCGTTTTCTGGTCAGACAGAATCTCAAGACTGTTTTTGGGCAGACAGCCAGCAACAGCCTGACTTGTCCTTACATACAGATGTTTTACAGGACTATGCAAGTGAAAAACAAAGATTTACAGCGTTTTTGCTGAAGCACTGGTATACAGAAGCAACTGGGCAACTAATCCTCAGCATGCAGTATTTAAATAGTAGTAAATTAGCAAGGACAAACAAAATAAGAGGCAAGAAAAGGAAGAGCAAGTAATGTTTTCCAAAAAAGGAAAAAAATGTTCAGTATGTTAAGGCTTGCTGTTTTCAAGGATCTTTAATCACCAACAGGGATGGGCTCACAGAACAGGCTAATCATTGACATGTTGCCTGCAGTGTGAAATCATCTGAGCAACCAGCTATTGTCGGGTTGCTCACATGCAACTGGTAACTCTAGCAAGCACTCAAATCTGCTTTTAATAAAGCCACCATACTGACAGAGGGCATGTACTTCAGGAAATAATTGAGACACACTGTTATTAAAAGCCCAGATTTTTCTATCATGATAGTTGTCTGGTAGTTACTTGCTGGAAGTGTTGAGAATATATATTTGATCATAAAACAAAACAAAATAATTTCTGTATTTGTTGTCTCAAACAAGTAGCTAGCACAACTTTGGAGAAGCACAAAATTCATTGCTAAACCAAGGCAAATAATCTGTAAATCCTTACAAAACAAGTATTAGAACATACAATTTTGAAAGTTGTTTTGCAATAGATTTATTAAGGTTAACTATATCCTAAGAGAGCAGCATCAAGTTCAATTAGCTCTGCAAACAATGATTAAACCAGTAGATCAATCTACCTTTCTCAAACAGTCAGGGTAAAAGAACTTTGAAAGGCTTGAACCCGGCAAGACAATCGCAGTATCTTTTGTCATACTTCTATTTGCAAATCCAGTGTTCCTTGATAGTTTTTTATTTAAATTAGGACAAAGGCAGCAGCCACTGTAAAATTCCATTACATCCTCCAACATGAGTTCACAACTTTTACAAGCCTTTACTGGATAGATAATAATGGCTCTGCTTACAGATAACTCTGGAGTCACATTTCCAATTCATTCTTTAAAATAAGTTATCAGTGATGGTTGGCTTGAATATTAGTCCTAAAAAATGAAAATTATGAATTGTAACTGTGTGTGGCATTTTAAAATAGAAACAAGAAAGGTGTGTTTTTACTTACATATAGAACTACAAAGTAAAGTGTCTGCCCAATCAAACTGAACCTTATACAAGCAGACTTTGGAAGGCAGGGGTTCCTAAGTCTAAAACTTGAGTATGTCTTGCGGTGAAGTGACATCTTGAAGTGTAGCCTAGCAGCTTTATATTGTAGCCCACCTAAGCCAATACCAATTTTTGGCAGAAAGTTCTGTAAGTTAGAAATACAAGTCTCCTTAACTTTGTTTTTAAACAAGCTATGGTTTGGTTACAGGGATTTAATAGTATTCCAGCATTGTTTATTGACTCCTTATAGCAGCCTGGTTTATTTAAAAAAAAAAAAAAAAGAAAAAAAAAGAAAAGAAGAGAGAGGAAGTGTACATTAGGAGCATGTTCAAGTCAGAGAGAAGCTGCAAGTGCCTAAATACTGATGCTTGACATGTGTTTTCTTTGGTTTTTTTTTTTTTTTTCCTGAGGCCCTGAACAATTCCCACAACCTTTCATCCCGAAGGAAGGTGACTGGAGTTCTGTGCAAAACATATGGACCTATGGATCTAAAGAGATCAAATGCTTCAAGAGCTCCAAATTGATTGATTTATTTATTTCTATTGCTTCTTTATAAAAGAGATGCAGAACAGAAAGATGCCTTTGAGTTTATATAATCCAGTGCCGCTATCTGGCAGACAACACAATCCTTTGAAAAAAAAAAAATTAACAAAGTTCACCTAGAAGTTTTGTTTAGCTCCTTCCATCATCCCCCAAAACCACAAACATCTCCTTATACAATGACAGCTTATCAGGGACATCACAGAAATCTCACAGTAAATGTGAACCAATCCCATATTCTTGTAGAAGACTGAGCAACTGTTTTCATTCCTGCAGTCTGCTCTAGTAAAGGTGTATTACTGCTGAGTGAGACATACAAGCAGCATCACAGTAACCAACACCTCTACTTCCTCAAGCCAGAAGATAGCAAAAGCAGAAGATGCAACATCACGGTTATTTTCAGACTGTGCTCACAAACTCTCCTGAGAGGTACTGAAAATTAAGTAGGTGGCGGCACAAGAAGGCACCAAAGGGACACACTGACAGATTGGTTACTGTATATTCCAGGTCAAACAATTTGTTCTTGTTCTGACAAGAAAACAGAAATTCCTGGTTTAGCAGCTAATGCCTTAGTATGGTGGGCCCCAGCTAAACTTGGCTCACAAGAGGATGCTAATTCTGAAGTTAACCCACAGTACTGCAAGCTAGAAAAATCCATCTCAAATATAAGACATGCAACATTTCTGTACCACAATTCTGTGTGTGAACATTGCAGGCAGTAGACTACTTTAAACAAGCATACGAGAAAACAACCATACATTCAAGAAATGCAGCAATTTAAAATTAACTACTCCTTATGTTTTCTTAGCATTTCGGATCCAGACTATACTCATAAATAGTTAATAAAATAATAAAGTAAGAACCAAGTGAAGACCAACAACTGGGGACCCACTCAGAGAAGTTCTCATTAGAACAGACCCAAAATCTTAATGTCATTCTTGAGAACACATGAATTTGAAAATAAGAATGGACAACAGTACATTAAGCAGCACAACCTGAGTACAATCCTCAAATCTGGACTCATAGCTTCATTTATGGCACCAGTCAATTGGAAGAACCACTTGGTGGGTCAGTGGAACAGGCTTCCCCAGGCAAGTGGACAAGGAACCAATCTGCCAGAGTCCAAGCTGCATGTAGACAGTACTCTTAGTCACATAGTTTAGCTGTACCTGCTCCCTGCAGGACTACCTAGTTGGACTCAATGATCCTTATGGATCACTTTCGACTCAAGATATTCTGTGACACTTTACAGACCTTGCCATGAACACTCCTGCTTATACAGCTACTGCCGTATGGGGATCTTTCACAACCACTCAGCAAAAGACAACAGTTTCAGTTCAAACTCTGCCATGTTCTTCAATCTTGAAATTAAAAAAAAAAAGACGACAAAAAAACCCCAAAAAACTATGATTATGATATTTGACATCTGAGTCACTATTCCTACTTGACAGGGCACTTTTGTACTTACTACTTTCAGGTTATTTCTCCAATACTTTAGGATCATTTTAAATTCCAATCCTGTCTTTCAACACTTGCAAGTCTCTAGATTGACACTCACTGAAAGTCAAGAAGTAAATTCCGATTGGTCTCAGTCACTTTAGTCAGGTAAAACTGAGACCTAACACAGCCTCCCTTCAATCCTCCAATTAGATCTAGAAAGATAACAACTCCTTTGAATACACTTCTGCAATCACTTTTGTGTTCATCTTAAACTACTTCATGTAACTTTATTTCCTTAGTTTACTCATCACTAATGTCACATGAAACAGTATCAAAGGCATCACTAAAGTTGAGATATATCTGTCAATTCCAACGTATTCATATGACCTAATACTTTATCACAGCAGCAAATCAATTGGTTTGAAGTTGTGGTTTTTTCAGTCCTCTCTGTCCAATATTTTGGCAAAGAAAAATCCTTTAAAAAAAATTAAAGAATCTTGGTGAGAAGCAGCAGCCCACATTCTGCAGAGAAAGGGGAACTGGTTTGAAGGGCTGCAGTTTGTGCTGTTTCACATTTAATTTATACCCACCTTATGTCCATCACTTGTGCTGGAAGAAAAGATTCATGTCCCCAGGCACTTTTCTTCCTTATGGCAGCACGAGCACCTATGTGGTACTGCAGTGAACTACAGAAGATAATTAATCCAGGTTTAATCCAGTTTGAAAGAAGAACAGTAGTGTTTAGTTTTGTTTCATTCAGATCAGCTCCCTGACTGAGTTCACTACACAGCTGTGTGTCAGCCAGCACAGAGGAAGTAAGAGCAACGGTAAGATTAGGGCTGCCTTAAGTAACAGCAGTATTAATTTACAGGGATCATGAAACTCCGGTGTAAAGTCAGAACTTGAAACATCAGGAGCATTCATCAAACAGTGAAATCAGCTGACTGATGACACGGCATGGAGCCAACCTAGACAAAATTTTTCAAAATCAAAACCTGCAACAAAGAACCAAACTGCACAGAACTGGTAAAACAGAGGAGTTCATGAGGCTTCTCCTTGATAAGAACAAACATGTCTCAAGATAGGAGCAAATTTCATGGTGTGACTTCATTATTTCTTGGATTAAACAGTGGCATAGCAAAAAAAGCAGGTTGGTAGTTGGGCTTTGTCAGATTGCAGTGTGATTTCAGCAGCAAATCAGAACCTGCTAAATACAGGAATATACAAAGTATTATGTAGGATATACTGCAGCATTGCATAAGGAGAACAGCTACTTTGGCAAGACATCTCACAGGAACCTGATTTTACCTTATTAGCATGAACAATCAGAGATGTTCAAGGAGGACTAACTCTGCAAGTTTGAAGTACTGATGATTACAGAAAAAACAGATGTTAAATGGATTCATAATTCAGTGTACAGGGTGATAGATAGGATATTATTACAGTATTAGTTGAATATGTCTACAAGAAAAAAAGACAAACCTGTTGAAGCTAACAGCTAGTACACAGTACTCTTGCCACCAGCTTACTCTAACTTGTCTGCCCCGGTACACTCTTAAATCATGTTTTCCAAATCCTCACAGTTCCATTTCCCTTCCTCCTCACAAAAGTGCTATTGGTATGAACTGCAAATTTCTGCACATTGCAGTCATCTATTAAAATGGGACACTCCGAAAGTTCAGTAACAAAGCTGAAGATTTTCAATTTTCCGAACTTCAACCTGCAACACCCACCTCTGAAGGAAAATGAGAAAGGAGGGGAAGTAAATTCTTTACCGTCATGTTCCTCTGTATGACTTTAATGCTGTGGAAGAGTACAAAATCAGACTAATACAATGGGTTAAGACATAAAATCAAGGGATTCTAGTTCATCTATCCAAGGTGAACCAACTTTCTCCGGTATGTTTCTATCACTCTAAATGAATGAGCAAAATCAGTTACCAGCAAAATGCATACTTCTTTCACAAATGCAATATAACAGGTTCTGGGGATAACATTCTGTGGAAGGGCAGAGACCTCTATTAAGTATTACACTGACATTTCACTTGAGGGAAAACAGGAACTGTGTAAAAACAGTAAACCATCTGTTGGCAGTGTCCTGGTATCTTCTATCAGTTAACTAATTATGGTTTTCTTTCTGGCAAATAACACAAGCTGAACACATTTCTAACATGCTGCATGTTTCTTCCCAGGAATCCCCCAACAGTTATAAGCATCACCATTTCAAAATAGGTGAGTCAAAGTCTGCAAAACTGAAGAATTCTGCAAACTGAAGAAATCATGAAAAACTGGTCTTAGCCAGTGTTTTATTCAAGGGATGTCATCATCTCAGGAATTATCAACAATGCCATCCACAGCTTTTATGCCCCCACTATGTCTGATTGCTTAGTTTTGCACTCCTGACAGAATTCAAAAAAAGAAAACCAAAACCAAACAACGTCAGACCTTGTATTTTATTTTTTAACTTTTTTTTTTTTTTTTTTAAATGAATAGCTTGCTTTTTAGACTAACAAAAAATCTGAGAAAAACTAGATGGGAAACTACTGGCTTCTTCTTCTCTCTTGATGTTTTCATAGTAATTTGCAATCAGTGCCCAGTGATAGAAATTTCTATTTTAACAACAGAAAATTTCTCCTAAGCGTGGAGGTGGTGAGGAGAAATCATCTTGTCAAGTGATAGCCTGTGGGGAATGGGATATTCTTTTAATGTTATAAAAAATAAAAATAATAATTAAAAAAAATATATATTTTTTTCATATATATATACACACACCCACACCCCGCAATTCCACTTAAGCACTCCTTCCAGGGATCAAGTACTGACTCCTTAAGGATGTGAAAGCTTTCATTGTGTTTATGAATCTGGACAAGCTAGTAAGTTTTAGATTGAAACCTCTTAGAGGTGAGTGTGGTATTAATCAATACATGAGATACCTATAAAACATAGTAACATTTTATAGTTCTACACTAAACTCTGAGGTCAACAGTATAACGGCACAATGAGGGATGAAAGGGGAACCTTAGATAGCCAAAACAAATAAAAAACCTCTTTCTTTAGTTGTTTCTATTGCATGCTTTTACATTTTTCCAAAAGAGAGTGCAATACCTCTCTCCATGTTTTCACTTCAAATAATTACCTAAGTTTTGCACACCTGAACTGAGACAATACAACACTGAGGCATCAGAAGGTGGACATAACAGTGGTACCTAAACTTGTGAAGAAATATCTATCCAAGGAGTGGGTACAGGACAGGATGATACAATACAAAACCCCTCCAACATTCATTTCATAAATTTCAGAGTGATTCTACACCTCTTGTACACAGAACTTAGGTTTACAACCCTTCAGCATCTACCTATTTCATATGTCAAAGTAGGAGGGCTTTTTAAATAAAAAAAAGCAAAAAATACAATGCAAATCTTCCATTAGACTGATCTCAGAAGATACCAGCTCAATCAATGCATCAGATATTCTTCCAATCTTAACCTCACAATTTTACCGCAAATAATTTACTCTTTGTCTCTAACGATGGGCACTGCTATGGACCCTAAAATAACATCATCTTTCAACATATCCTCACATGCTTACAGAAACATTATTATAGTACCAAAAGTACACTGAATTTAAAAGCATACATTTTTCAAATGGACTAAGGATTTTAATCTCCCCCTGTCAAATTCAGAAGTATAATAATTGTCAATGTCCACAGCAACAAATCCTCTGCAATGATTCTGTGCCAAAATTAACTTCATACATCCCACATCTAGTGCTGAGCTGTAAACACTGATATGATAAACAAAATGACATCTCAAACCTTCACATTGTTTACTGCCAATAATCATAAAAGAAGTCTTTTACATGGCAATGCCCTTAGATAAAGTGGCATTCAACTGAAAGAACAAGCATGTATCCCATACAGTCTTACAATTTTTATACCAGAATTACTTTCTGCGAGAGTGACAGGAAGAAATGGGTTGTATTTTTAATTTTGTATTAGATTGTAACTAAGATATTTGAATACAGCATAAGAGAAAACAACCACCAGCCACACATCCCTGGTTGTGGTGTGCAGCCTAGAAAACGAATCCATGTAGATACATACATTTTTATCTCAAGTGCAATATTCTTTTCCCAGCATAAAAATGAAAATCCTCCACGTATACAAAACCAAACCACCACTATGCAACAGTAGTGACCCATAAAATGGCTTAAGGACAGAAATACCCAATTACATGTAGAAAAATTGTTTCACAAAGAAATCAGTCCAGGCCTGTTCTCAGCCAAAAGAAGCTAATCCTAAAATTTGCAGCTGCACATCATTAGTATCACTACAGAGAGACTGGTGGGAATATGCATTACTTTTGGAAATAATTTACAGCTCACTGTTAATTCATTCTTGAAACCTCACCCTTGTCTCTGCAGATGCCTTTAGAAACAAGCCTGAACACAACATACTTGATTATTCTCGAATCCTAAACTGATGTTTCTGAGACAACGATGTGACGTGGCCTGTTAAAATGAACAGGCATATAGACACTTTGCCACAGCTTCAACCTTTTTTTCTTAACCAGAACATGTAACCCCCATGCAACCTAACACCATGCTTTATTCAAAATCATTAATCCACTTTGCCTTTCAAGTAGTCTAACAATCATCATAAGTAGTTAAAAGCAATTAGGTACAGTCAGTAATTAAGTGGTTATACATGCTGCATCCAGAAAACTTGACAAGTATATCTTACATTTGACTGAGATATCTTTGCTACAGGCTTTTCCTTTTATATATTCTGCAGACATAAAACAAAAAGAAAACAAACAAACAAAAAAAAAACCCCTAAAAATTCATAAAGGCATCAGTAGCATTGTGTCCAGACTCGTAACTCCTAAAAACCATCCACATACAAAAATCAGCTACACTATAAGAAAAGGTTTAATTTAATAACATGAATGATCCAAATCAAATTTAACTTTACCTTTTACTTTTTATTTCACACAGTCAGTACATAAACAAACATGCCTTCAGAACCTAATACTTGTCCATTCATTAGACTAAAAAACTGTAACAATTTTATTTCAAATGTGTTCATTTCATAGTGTTTAACAAGATTTAGCAAAGAAGTTTGAGAACTTACAAAAGTAGCTTAAATATACAATACAGACTTAAAACTTTCACCACCTAAGGATAAGTTTCCATGTTTAAGGTAACATCATATAAACTTTTTTGTACTTTTAATACAAGAGTTGTTAAGACAATGTACTGAAAAACCTTGATAAAATTTCATTAAGGCTCATTTCTGTGCGTGGTTCATCCACGTTGAAAGCAGCATTTTGGCAACATAAGTGCATAAAAAGTTCATTACATCTGCCTTAATCTGCAATCTAGAGTAACCAGCAGTTATCCTGCATAAAGTTACAAGGAAGAAAAGATCACAGCATCACAGAATGTTAGCGGTTGGAAGGGACCTCAAAATATCATCTAGTCGAAGCCCCCTGCCAGAGCAGGATCATCTAGATCAGGTCACACAGGAACACATCCAGATGGGTTTTGAATGTTTCCAGAGAAGGAGACTCCACAACCCCCCTGGGCAGCCTGTTCCAGTGCTCTGTCACTCACCACAAAAAAGTTTCTCCTTATGCTTACATGGAACCTCTCATGTTACAGCTTGCAACTGTTGTCCTATGTCCTATCCTTGAACATCACTGAGAAGAGCATGGCTTCATCCTCCCGAAGTCACCCTTTACATATTTATAAACATTAATGAGGTCACCCCTTAGTCTCCTCTTCTCCAAGCTAAAGAGACCCAGCTCCCTCAGCCTTTCCCCCTTAAGGAGATGTTCCACAAAAATATGGAACGCTTCACAAATTTGTGTACAGGTGAAACAAATGTAGGTTTGTCAAAATAGTATGGGTACAGTCAAGAAGCTTACAGAAGAGAGCAACCCCAGCTTCCTGTGAAGAAGGGAAGGGAAACAGAGCATTCATTGAAATACCAGTATAAAATTCAGTTAGTGCAGTAACTCCCAAGTGCAAGAGGTCCTTGATTTAGAAGTTCTTGGCAGGTGGCACAGTTATGAAATATTCTGCCGCGAGATTAAATAAAGTTTGCCATATTCCAGATGAAAACATAAAACTTCTTTCTTGATATAACATCACCATTTCCTAGCAGGAGAGCAGAGAAAACCCACAGTCTACCAGAAGAAACAAACCGAGTATGCGCTATGAAAAAGGGGGGGTGGAGAGGGGTGGAGTGTGAATGATTTACCATCTTGGCTTTTCCTACCCACCTTCTTGTCCTTCATATGGCTAGAAATAGTTTCCACTGACAAATGCAAGACCCTGCTATTACATCTTAAAACAAAAATGTGAGTCTGGGTGTGGAATATAGGGTAGGTCTGCTGTCCTTCATATCACTTACTCTGTTACCTTCACACCATTTCTCAGCTGTGATCCTCTCCATGCCCTAACAGCACCTCAGTGGAGACTTAGGTTCTTAAGACACTAATGTTTGCTTGCTATACCAAGCATACGTTGTTTGCAGAGAGACTCAGCCCCAGTAATGAAAAAGGGACGGTATAAATATCAGCTAAGAAGACTATCTTTAAAATTTATCCAGTGGGGGATGAGGAAGGATCAGAATTACTCGCTGCAGCTCTGCATATATGGTCACGGATATGAATGGGTTAGGCATAATACACTTTGGTCTGTGCTTCTTAATTGCATTTTAAAATGAGATGACTTTCTATAAAACACTCGGTAACTCTACCTTTGTCAGACAGAGATAAAATATGTTGCAATTCCTGCAATCAGCATTTATCTTCAGGGTTCATAATGTGAGCAAGAGGTGAAACAGCTAATGCTGGTGACAGTTCAGGAAGTAAGTTCATGCACAGTTACTAAACTATTGTATCATAAGCAGTAATTTGCCATTTTCAGGCAACAGGGGCTGCAAAGTAGAGAACTTCACTGAGAGTTATACTTACTTAGTGACTACGTAAACCTGGTGTTTCAAGGCTATTGACTTCAAACAGTTTCTATCCTAAAAATCTCTCTTTTAGGCAGGGAAAAGGAGAAGTGTCCCCACTTCCTTGTTTTCCAGCCAAGTACAAGAATATGAAAGTAATTTCTCCTCTTCTACCTGAGCCCTAGGTTGACACAATGTGAAGAGGTGTAATTGTCCCACCCAACTGCAATAATACATGCTCAGAGCCAGGAAAAGAAGGTTCCATCTGAGGACACACCAGTTGAAAACAATCCCTGGCCAGCCAGAAGGGAGACACACTTCTCTGGCAATGGACATGAAAGGGGGTTGTGGAAGGAGGTACCATTTCCAACGAGGTTTTGGGTATCAGAAAGAACACTGTTTCTGCTCCAAAACTGAATTTATAAAATGCTAAACCTTGACTTTAAGAGCCTAAAAATTATTTTTTTTTTCCAAATCTGCAGTGTCAAAATAAAACCAAGATGTTGCTTCAGGAGCTGAATAGCTTCTTTCTTCCACTGAAGAAACCTGGGTGCTAGTGGAGGCAAAACCTCCACTCAGAAGTACTGAAGGTGCTCCACAAAGGTCCTATTATGCAATGGTCAAGATGCAGTGAAATTCAGGCTTGGGATTTACCAAGATGGAGTGCAGCTACACCAGGGGCTGGCTAGACAAAGGCACGACTCAGAAAGACATGGGAAGGAGTTCAGCAGTTCACTCTTGTGCACTAATGGTCTTGCCAAGTACCAAAGTAATTCGTTCAGGCTTTAAGAGTCTCAGGATAAGTCTCCTTTCTCAATGTATGTGAAGCTGTCTCTAAGCCACGTAAAAAAAACAACCAACCAACAAAACCAAAACACACGCAAACCAACCAACAAAGAAAACCAACCAAACAAAACAAACAAAAATACAAAAAAAAAGACCAACACATAAACAACCATATACACACATACCCTAAAACATCATCAAACAAAACTTTGAAAACTAAAACTCCCACAGAAAATCAGACACTAAAAGGGAAAAAAATACCATAGGAGGGCCTATGACTAATAGCTGGACTACAGGATCCCACCGCTTAATGATACTGCCAGAAAACAAATCTGAATATGGGAATATATGCAAAAGACTAAGAGAGAGGATCACTGACCACCATGGTAACAAAAGATCTCAGGAAGCATGTGGGATCCAGCAGTTGAAGTAAAAAACCCAATTAGATTCTTTTGAGGAACTGAGACTGGATCAGTTTCCATATAAAACAAATTTATAGAGATTTTTATAAAAGGAAAGCTCAAAACAAGTTCAAGGTAATTATGCTAACCCAACTGCATACATTTCTGACAATAAAATAGTTGCTGTTCTCACCTTATGAACTACAGCACCAAATCTGGAGAGTACAGTTATACAATATCCTTGCTAGACAGTATTTCAAAACCTAGTACATCTCCTCCAAAAGTTAGAAAGAATGGACTGAAGGATTCAAAGAGTCACCTCAATTTCTTCTTGTAAGTAAAACATAACTAGATAAACTAATCCTTCACAAATAAAACATCCAAAAAAGCAAGAGCAGAAAAGAATAGATTCTTTTTCAACAATCATTTTCCATCTACTAGTGCCATAATACTGGTTTTTTAGTAGGTTGTGATTAAAATCTGATTTCCTTTTAAACATTTCTGTACTACTTTTTGGCAGACACTCAATGTTTTTCTCTCAGTGAGGGTATTTACCCATATATAAATTTAGGCCAAAATTGAACTGGCAACACCATGCTGTTCCTTGCCACTCTGGCCACATTCTTCATTTCCTCTTATTGCATTCAGAGCCTTCCTTTTACTAGTATAGAAAATTTTGTTCAAGACCCTTCAATCCATTCAATGGGGAAGAAAAGGAAACTGCTGTCTTCCAAGAGAGTTCCTAGTAATGTAAAGGTTCAAAAATAGAAGGACATGTGCAATTGTAAAAAGAAAATAAGTTTTACTGACTTCACAACATAATTTTTTTTTTTTTTGGAAAGCACAGTGAAAACCCTTAAGTCTTCTGGTGATATCATTGCGCTGAGACCAGCACAGTTCCCAAATCCATGACTCATTCCCATCCCAGCAAAAAAAACTGCTGGGGAGACAGATGTTTTATGATGAATTAATTCCTTCAACACATCTCACTCAAAAATATCAGGCTTTACTTTGTATCCACAAGATAAAGCATGACGGTTATGCTCCTGCCTTACTCTTTTCTATATACTAGTGTGTTAAAACCAAAATGGTTATGGATGCTGTCAACGCTCAAACAACATATTTAGGAAAAAGAAAACACTGTCTTGACAATAAACATTTAATTTCCTGTTACAATCCGTAAAAATGCATAACTTCAAATATTCAGGTTTCAGGCTTTAAAGCTTATTTCCATTAATTTTATGCAACAAAAACTGTTACTGCTTCTTGTGACATAAAATTAAACTAAGGCCCGAGTACAGTTTATTAACAGATAATTAAATTGAAAGAAGTAACTTTCATCACTGCTCAGTTTGACATCAAACCTCAAAACTACAGTGTTTTCATTTCAACGGTTTTGTTAACTAAATAATTTCTTCAAAGTATCTCACTACACACAAATAACATCAGTGGAGTTACACTAATTTAAGAGAAGCATCCACTACATGATGTCTGCCTCTTTTCCCCGTAAATATTTATTTTTGTCTACCCCAAAAGGCACAGAATCCCAGTATTAACCAGTTCAACAGAGATAAATTTACTTACGATGCATATTTGTGTTTTCCGCCCCCACCCTCTGTCATCACTGTATCCTCCTTTGAACATGGCTCATTGTTTTCTAACATAAAATACTTCCTCCTTCCTACCCAGTTTCTTTTGTAACACTACTCTAAGGTGCATTTAATTTGCATCTCAGTGGAGAAAACCTGGCACTTCAAAACATTAACAGAAGCTAAGGAACCATACCTCAGGGAAATCCAGAAAACTAGAAACCAGCTCCACAAACACTGCCAAACTCCTCTCTCTATCTTATTTATGCTCAAATGTATTACATTTCACTTGCATTTAAGGAAGGCTCTGGCCTTTATTCAATGTCCTAGATACTGTTCAACACTGCAGAAGAAAGACCTTTCTCGCCGCTTTCATACCAAACTCAAGAAGAGACATGCATCCATGCAGCTGAACTGTTAAATATCTGGAAAAACCCTACAGCAATTAAGCATCAAATAGACACCTTTACTCATCTGAGCTTCAGGTGTAGCCCAAACTAAGACTAATAACTCTGAGAAACAGATGTAACTTGAGATGGTGATGTAAGAGTTTAAGTACCACTGTACGATGCATCTACCTAGTTCCTTAGTAAACTGTATGCTTATTTTTATATAAAAAATACACCCCAAAAAACCCTCCAGAATTGCTACTTCCCTACCATCCTTGCTTTTCTACTTTTGCAGCAAAGCAATCAAACATGCAACTGATAAATTCAGGTCTATTAAGGGCATTGTCAACTGACAAAGATACAAAAGTACAGAAAATAGCAGCTAGAGGTCACTTATATCAAGTTCAATACACCAGCATATCTTTCAGCTGGTCACTACCTGATGGCCAGAGAACTGCTGGGTTTAGAGAAGTGGTTTTGTCACATTCCCATTGCATTCTTCCCATTAAGTTTGAGATTAATCCAGTTTCGTATTTTGAAAAGTAATTAGAACCCACTTGTTGTCTACCTTCTACCTTACATAATGAAAAGCCAACAAGCAACTTTCTCCCAGATGGAACAGGTGGTTATGGTATATCAGAGAAAATACTCTCATACAGCTTGTACAGTCAACAGTAAAAACCAGGCTTTATTATACCACATAAAATGACTGTGCGAAAAACTGACTTTGCTGTTACTGTAAACCACATGATCTTTGGCACACCGATGAGATGAACAACTTCACATAGTAATTCTTATTTAGCATAAAGGAGAAAAATACATTGATGGAGAAGGGAATAGTGGAAATAATCCTCTCTTCTCAGCCACAGTTTAAATGTAGACTACAATTCTGCAAGAAGATATCTGCAAACAAGTGATGGCAAGCTGTTATTTCCATAACATTGTCTGACCAGGAAAGAAAATTTTATGTTGAAAGTATCAGCAGAGGCACACAAGTGGAAGTACTAAAAACTGTACAGAACCTGTTTTTGTTATAGAAAAACAATTTACAATAAGCATGTCAAAGAAACAGCGAGTCAAATAATAAAAAAAATTGTTTTAGAAATTGTTTTATAGTGTCAAAAAGACTGACAATATGTTCATGTGCTAGAAAACAGCCTTCTGCATATTTGACAAGCATCACTGTTTCTGTTAGTTTTTATTCTTTTCTTGTATTAAAAAAAGAAGGAAAGAAAAAAAAAGATAATTGTATTTAAGTAGTCATTTTAAACTGTTCTATCAGGTATTTTAATTTTACAGCTGAAACCTTATTTAGGTTTTGTCAGGACCCTGACGGGCCTTACTGGCCCTGCTTAATGCCCCCACAGGGCTCCCCTTTCCCTGCCCACAGCCCAGGGCCCCATGCCATAGCAGGACTGGTCTCCAGCTGCCCACAGCCCTGTTCTGTCTGGACATGGGCCCCATGGAGCCAGGCCCACCTGCAAGCCCATATCCCAGCCTAGCCTAGGCCCATACCTACAACCCTGTCTGAACATGGTTCCCCTCAACAGGTGTGATCCTGCCCCCCACTTGCCTGTGGGCTGATGGCCTAGCCTGGCCTCAGCTTGTCCTCATCCCCATAGAGGTGCCAAATGCCCCCGGCTGAGGCTGCCACAAGCCACAGGGGAGCCCCACTGCTTTTGGTGCCTCAGCCACAGTGAGCCACCAGCCCACCTGGGCAGCTGTGCAGGTCTAACCAACACGAGAAACAAAAGAATGACTCAAAACCATCAGCAACTGTTTGCACAAGGAACATCAACAACAGCTTGAGCAAATGTATGCCCTTGCAGAGCAAAAGTGTGCTCTTGCAGACCAGAGCGCCAATCGTATCCTGGGCTGCATCAAGAGAAGTGTGGCCAGCAGGTCGAGCGAGGTGATTCTCCCTCTCTACTCCACTCTCGTGAGACCTCACCTAGAGTACTCCATCCAGTTCTGGAGCCCCTATTACAAGAAGGATATGGATGTGCTGGAACGTGTCCAGGGAAGGGCCACTGAGGATGATCAGAGGGCTGGAGCACCTCTCCTATGAGGACAGACTGAGAGAGTTGGGGTTGTTCAGTCTGGAAATGAGAAGGCTCCAGGGTGACCTTATTGTGTCCTTCCAGTATCTGAAGGGGGCCTACAAGAAAGCTGGGGAGGGACTTTTTAGGCTGTTGGGCAGTGATAGGACTAGAGGGAATGGATTAAAACTAGAAATAGGTCAATTCAGGTTAGACATTAGAAAGAATTTCTTCACCATGAGGGTGGTGAGACACTGGAACAGGTTGCCCAGAGAGGTGGTGGAAGCCCCATCCTTGGAAGTTTTTAAGACCAGGCTGGATGGGGCTCTGAGCAACCTGCTCTAGTGGGAGGTGTCCCTGCCCATGGCAGGGGGCTTGGAACTAGATGATCTTTAAGGTCCCTGCCAACCCTGACAATTCTATGATTCTATGAAATGTACTAAAGCAGCAAGCAGGATACAAAGCCTGTACTGACTCAAGTTTTTGCTGTAAGCTATTCCATGTCTCATTGTGACAGGCAAAGGGAAAAAGCAAAGGAATCAATTAAACAAAATTGATTTTTACTTGCTTTCAGAAGGTTTTAAGTAATGGACTGCAGATCACAAGATAGACTACCATGGAAGCTACCAGTAGAGAACAGCCAACTTGAGAGCAGAAAAGCACAAGGAAGGAAACAGTTAAACACACCTAACCATTGCTTGCACAGTAATATCTCCAATTCAGAAGCAGCAGCCAACCTAAGCTTCCCCTCCCAAATAAAAGGTAGTTATGCAAGAGACTGCCCAGTACAGCAGCAGGAAGGAAGAGAGCACACATCTGAAAGCTATACCACTGAATCAAAAAACTCTGTGCTCATTTGTGGTTAACAAGGGCAGCAAGGACTTCAGAACTGCAGATGGAAATCTTCAGAGGGAGAGCTGCGAAACTTCTGCAGAATGACAGCAGCAGCCTGCTTTGACTTTGACCTAGAAAGGATACACCATCTCCCTTAGTCACTGTGCCTCCTGTAGGCAAGCCTCAATGCACACAGCCGAAGTGACTAATGATGTTCTTCGAAACACTCACCAGCAGTGCAAGAACATACTTAGTCCTTTTGACAAAAATCTGAGCTGAGATTTAATGGGAAAGAAAAATTATATTAATACTTCCAGTCTAATAAGAGCACATTAAAAAAATTGGTTCACTGACATTAGCAAGAAATCCAAATTATAGAGCAGAGCAGACAAAGGGCCTGCCAAGCCTTGCCAGTGGACTGATAACCACTTTAACAGTACAATAAGTAGAGAGACCAACACACCATACTGGTGCCAGTAAAAACTCCCTTATTCTAACACAATAATTCATGCATAGAAGTAGTAACTCCTCAGACTGCAACTGATCCTTATCAATATTTATCAACATATGGGGACATAACCCCATTCTAGTGAGAAGATAATCAGAGCAGGCCAGAAAAGAGAATTATGCATGAAGTGGTCTTGCTCCATTGCTCAATATGGTTCCCTTTCCATATGGGTCAGCAACAGACAGTCTTCTGAACGACAGGGTTAAGATTTCTATGGATTCTAGTCTATAGACTGGAAGAAATTAAAAAGTTAAATAAATCCTTGAACCTTTAAGCATATCTGAACAGAAAGGGGAAAAAAGTACAAATACTTACACATTACCAATGTTAGCTAAGTGAAACTGTGACATTAACATCTCAAATCAGATTTCTGAGCAATTTGTGCAGTTGTTCAGAAATAGTTAAAACCATTTCACAGACCACTAGTACATGTAATTATCAGACGTTGACCACAAAGCTTAATAGTTTAATTCTACCTCTCAAAATGCTGGCGCTATATATATATATCTCAAATAAGAGACTGCAGCTTCTCCCTGAACAGTTATGAGAAGTTTTGAGTTCATATTTCCTAATAAACTTTGATGAATTTCAAAGGTTTCAGTATTTCCCACAGGTTTTCTCCACTTTTGGTCAGTGGATGTACAATATGAAGAACATAACTGTCTACTGTAAACAACCACTTTTATATCACTTATTGATAAACCAATTCTTCTCACCCTTCTCTGTTGCATATGGAGTCAATGCTTTGAGATTTGAAACAGAAAATAGCAATAAACTGTAAATAAAATAGCACCGTTGCTGGGCAAACTACCACTTAAGAATTAACCATAGTATGAGAACATCAAAAACAATGGATCAATTTATTCTGGGTACAGGACTAGAGAGTGAAGAAGTTTTCATTTTGAAAGTAGTTTAATTAATATGTGAAACTGGGAATACAGATCCGGAAGGCATTTCAAAAGATCCAGTCCCTCCTGGGAACAGCTCCAGCACACATTTACAACTGGTATTTCTCTAAGAGGTCTTTAATGCCACCCCAAAGTAACCTCTTTCTTGAGGTATTTTTTCTCCCAGGACATGAAACAAGGAAATGCCATTCCTAAACCTGTCTAAGCCAGAGGAAACCCATCACTTCATACATATAAGATATACATATTAAAAAAAAAAAAAAAAGGGAACAAGCTATTCCTTGGATTGCTTTAATATCCTTTAATCCTACTTAGTACTAAAGTCATTTATAGCACTCAAACCTCAGCTGCTTCTGCGTAACAGTTCAAATGCAAACATTGCTAAAGTGCATAAGTATCCTAAAAAGTCGCAATAAAACTAGTGATCTGACTTTTTAAAACCAGAAACTGCTGTCCATGTGTTGATGCAACAAATTAGTTTGAACAGCATTAAAAGAAACCTATAGCTCAACCTTCTAAACCCAAATTTAAACTAGAAAAAATTAAGAGCTATTTAATGTTTCATAATCTTACCATTTAGCATTTGACAGATCAAAACTCTAGACATCTGTCTGTCCAAAAGACAACCATTTCTTTGTACTAGATTCAGAACCTACAGCTCACGTTTGACAGATACACATGCCCTGTTTGCACCACACTTAATTACATCGCTCCGCCAAGCATTCCTGTATTACACGAGCATTCATACACGCCTGGTTCATGCCCATGCTTGTGACACATAAGCATGAGGTAATTGCAGTGCTTCTGCATAGGATAAAGGTATGCAACAGACTCATAGGTCATATGCGTCGATGCTAGTACAGCTCAGCACTTTAGCAGCAAGACAGTGTGCTGTATGAACTATAAATGGTGATGCTGACAAGTGTTGTAAAACAGACTTCTTTCCAGTTACTACGGAGATCCCACAAACCCATTAGAGGCAGTGCAAGGGAATTAATGCATTCTACAAGCAACTGGACAAAATTTTATCTATTTAAAAGTGGATTTGAAAACTGTCATTTATACTGAAGTTGTCATTTTCACTTAACTAAAAATCCACAGTGAGAGCCAATAGCATCGAAACAGAGAAGAAGGCCACAGACATAGAGCATATTCATAAAGAGAGGTTAGGTGAAGCATTAAATGAATCCAGTCATGCTCCAGTGACAGTTGAAATCATAGGAAAAAACCCCAGATTCCAATTCATTAAATTCTTCCTTATGGTTATGAATGTCTTCAAACACAAATTACACGCTTTACTTCAATTACAAAGTTTCTGCCCAGTAGCAAGAAAGTTCCAGGGAGAATCAGACAGTTCTTTCTTTTCCAAAATTAGGCTTTCAGAATTTCAGAGTGACCAAACAGGTTTACTAAGCACCGCCAAAAGAGAAACATGTAACTTTCCCTCAGTTTCTTGTGAATTAGTTACCTTGAAGAACAGCATAGAAAATTCATTAAAAAGCATCATAAATTTTAGGAAAACCAGGTGCCAGTTGCCACCTTCTAGCAGAAACACACAAAACAAGTGTCATCTATAAGCAAAGAGCACACCTCTTCCTTTAAGCCAAAGAAGCAAAAAGGTATCAGAAACTTCACTGACAAACAGTAGCTTAGGCTAATAAGTGGTTTAATAATACAAGTGAAACTCTCCAAAATAAGGGGGGGGGGGGAGTCAAAAAGAAAAAAAAACAGGTGAAACTGAAAACACACTGAAATAAAACACTGCATTTGGAAGTTCATGTTCACAATTAGTGAATTCTCCTGTCCCACCTAAGGTTCCCCTCTTCCCATTTTTCTTCCAAAACAGCATTTCTACATATGACAGAAGGGTTACACGGTTGGTACTCCAGCACACCCAAGCTATTAAACCAATGGGGGGGGGGGGGGGGGGGGAACCCAACTCATATACAAAGGCCAGAGTTCCACGCTCTTCTCACTTGAGCATAGTGACTGTATCCATAGAGCAGAAGAAAGGAAATCTCCCCCTATTTCAAAATGGCCTTTGATTATCTTCATAAACTTGTTTTGCCAAATGGGAAATACCTAAGGACATTTCTGTAGCCACTGATGGAAAATGTTAGGCTAATGGACCTTCTCTGATTACTCTGAAACTAGGTTATGGAAAATAATGCAGAAAAGAGAAACCTTTCCGCTTCCAAAAGATGATATAAAGTATGTGCACTACCAATTAAGTCTAGAGTTTAGAGTAGCTCACAGTAATAGTCTGAATTAGGGAACCAGCATTGGCATTATGCAAGATTCAGTATGACATGAATGCTCTTTTAAAACTTAAACAATGACCTCAAATCACTAAACACAATTGAGGCCTACTGACTTGTGGATTAAAAAAAAAACCCACCTTCTTGCAATGAAGCCTTTGGCTACCTTAAGAGACTGCATTTTTAAAGAACCGTTTCCTGGCACACTCACTGTTGCACACATTAGTAAGATAGCAGAAATCTTAGAGAAACCACCACCACAGAAAGGAGAAAAATAAAATTAAATTTAAAAAAACCATGCATGTAACTTTATCACTATAGTCATAATTCTAGCATCTGGGGGTAACTGCCTGTCCCTTAGAAGTTACTGTAATGTTTATTTTTATCATGCAGTTTAAGAAGGAAGTTAATCTCCATGCTAAATCAGTACTAACATCCTTTGTCTTTTAACATTATTATAATTCAGACAGTATTTTTTTTCCCACCATGATACTGCACTTTGTTCAACACTTCTATTCCAACTTGGTCAAGCTGTAACTCCTGTCCTATACTTACTGTTTAGACATACATTTGAGGAATACCCTGAGCAATTCCCCCATATTCATTTCACAACCTGAACACACAGAAAATAAGAGATAATGATCTTAGCTGATACAGGAGACTAAATAATTTATCAAATTCTGCATTTTACAGATCTTCAGCACGTAACTTTTTTAGGTAGGGGTCAGCACTATGCATAGGGTATAAATGAAAAGGAATTTGGAGGAAAGTGTTGGATTTGAATGCCATAACCTTGGAACATTACCCATGCTGATCCACACAAGTCTGCATTTATTGGCTTTTTGAGTGTGCTTCCTAAAGAAGAGATAACACAGAAGTGACCAACTGTCACTTCTAACATAAATTTAGTTGCCCAAAAATGCTCAAACTAAGCAGATTTTTGAGACTATTCCTTTAAGAAGGGTATTTTGATGAGAAAGCAATCCAGGACAGTTTTAATAAGACATCCCCATTGCTATTAATCAACAACACACTTTCAACAAGAATGGCAATTACCTTATTTTCCTTAACTTTATTGAAGGAGAGAGAGGTAGGAGAAAACCTACAACACTGCAATCACACATGACTGAAGTTGGAGGTACAATACCAGTATAACTTCAAAATATGAATGGAGAGGGGCTATAGGTGAAAGGGAGAACATAGGCCCCGTGTGACGCACCCACAACCTCTTCAAATCACCTGAGTCTTTAATGAACAAACTCATGTGGTTCTCCCTCTATAGGCACTTTTAAATCAACACTGCACAGTTTAAAATCAACAGGCTATTCTGGCTACTCTGTCTTCAGTGATGATGAAATAAAATGAATTTCATCTTCCCTTCAAGTCCATATAATTTATTCTCCATTCTCATTTGTCCATATCCCAAACAGATTAAGAGCAGACTTCAGCCCTACTCCCCGGCTATACCATTACTTTTGCCAGTCCCTTCTCAGGATCTTATTTTCCAGCAGTTAAAAAGCCAGCTTGTACAGCTGCGATCACACCACAGAGAGGTACTTTCAGTGCATCAGCACATTTGGTGCCTTATTAATTTACTATGACACCTGTGAGCTTGCCTAAAATAAAGGACAAATGTTTACCGAGCCTTCAAGTGTACATGGTAGTCCTTCTAACATGTGCAAATATGTTAACTGCTTCAAGGTATTTGACACCCAGTAAGTCCAAGATACAAACATGTGAGGAAGGCACACATAGAAACTCAAATTGCTACTCGCCTTATAATTGCCACAAGTTCCTGCTCTTCTACTCTAAAAGCAGACAGTCTCATTAAATAAACTATGTAAATCAAATTCAAGATCAAACCCAAATGTTTACTGTCCTTTACTTGTCTTTGCTTCTACACAATAGAATTATTTACACTTCTGATGCCTTTTCACAACTGCAATAAAAACAATTCAGAGCTAGTATTTCCTCGTACACAGCTCTAGAGCTCTCTGCACCAGAAAGACAATTCTCTCCTCTGTTCATTTCTGAAAGAAAAATGGCTAAACTCAGGTTTTTTGAGCCATATCACAATATAGTGGGAAGGGCAGAGAGCTGTGAGAATGTATGCTGAAGTCAAAAGGCAAGTATTTTTAAACACATTTTCATCAACTAGAAACCTGTCCTAGACTTGTTAAAAATCTTACTCAGATTACTGTTACCAATATTATTTTCCGATCTGTACTCTTCACTACAATATGCATGGCATTCTACAGCTTGTTAAACATCAAAGTTTTGTATAATTTTGCTGTAGCTTAACATGTGTTTGTTTCTTTAAAGTCTTCTCCTTTTAATATTAAACTTGCATACTAATCATTCTATAACCCGAGTAGGCATCCTACTGCAACTACAGTCTTTTCAACCACTCGTACGCAAGTGAAATGTGGTGATGGAACGGGAAATAAAAGAAAGGTAATCCAAGTATATGACACTAGTATAAGGGGAAGGAAAACTGAGGAGGAAAGCAGAGAAGAAATGAAAGTCACATTAATTTTCATATGAGGACAACTGTGCAACAGGAAGAGGACAGACATAAGAAAGGAGAAATTTCTTCCTCCAAGAGAAAGAAAACCCATAAATATCATGCCTTCAGTGGACAGCTTGGATCCTGTTCTATACATAAATATCTTTAAAGTTAATGATGTTCTGTGCTCATTATGCTCAACAACTGGAGAAATCCCCGAGGGAGACTTTCAGGATAGGTAGTTAAGACATCACAGATAATTCTTTATATTTAACAGCCCTCCCATTATGCCAAGAGGATTCAGTCATGCATTTTATCATAGATGTTATCACTAATATAATAAACACAATATAACCAAAGACAAAAATTAAAGAAATACAACCAAACAAAAAATTATCCATACCCCATAATGATTTTCCTTTCGATTTTGTACAGATTTGCTTTGCAAATAATATTTTCATCCCTAGTCTGGTAAGGGTCATTTACTATGTTACCATCTCAGAACTAAGTTTCTGAGATTTGAATATGGCAAGTTTCAGTCTTTGATAAAAATGCAACTACCTTGCTTACAAGAATTCTTCCATCCTCATGAACACCTCAGGTCAAAGCATGACCCATATTCCTCACTGCAGTTTCACAAGTGATTCCCTATAGCAAAACAACTAAAAAAAAACAACAAAACAAAAAACCCACAAAGAAACTCCAAACAAACAAAAAACAAACAAAAAAAACCCCAAAAAAAACCAAACAACGAAAAAAAACCCACAAAAAAACCCACACAGAAACTTAAAGGCCTCAATTCAAGCCTTGAAATATACGATAAATATTAAAATATTTGGATTAGTTTGGCTTTTTTTTTTTAAATAGTTTCTGCAATGTTTATGTGCAATGCAGATGTATTGAAGGAGTGATGCTGAGCCAAAACAAACTGACTACATCCAGCATAATCAGTGTAATGAGGCCACTAATGAATCACAACACATACAGACAGGCAAAGAATTTTCCAAGAAGAGAACCACTAAACATAATCATTAAAAAAAAGTCTGATGACACGGTGGGTACATGCACATAGCTACACATGCTTTCTTCTGGTCATTCTCTGCTACAGTAGCTGAACCTACCTTTCCACAAGTTCAGATGTTTTCATGAAGTTTCCACCTAGCACTTTTAAAAAAACTGAGATACAATCAGGGTTGCAGTACTTAAAACTCTTTATTATGCCTGTTTATATGTTAAAAAAGTTTCAAAGAATAAAACCAGTTGACTAAATTCTCTTTTTTTTTTTTCCTTAAAAAAATAGAAACTTCACAGGTTACTCCATTTGCCTCAAGAAAGAAACAAGCATTTCATTTGTGAAGTATACATGTCTTAAGAGCGACAGGGTCTATTACTATTTGAATCTTCTGTCTCTCCAAGAAAATTTAATACAAAAAGTACTGCAAGAACAGACAGGCAACTCTGGAAAAAATCTATAATGCAATAGCCATGAGTGTAGGCATAGAGCAAGATACAAATATTGTACTTACAACTTCTTAAAAGGCTTTAATTTCATTTTTATATGGACCAATTTGTCAACAGACACATCATTATGAAAGCTGCTTCTAAATCCACAAAAACAGAGATTTTGAGATTGAAAAGGACAAAGTTAAGTGCATTCTGTGCTTTTAGTTACTATGCCTAGTGATACTTCATTCTTTCTTCAAGAAGCAATCTTTTGTATGGCCATCTGCACAGCAAGTGAAGAAAGCAAGAGATATTTTTCAAACAAGGATGACAGCAGAAAAGTGTGGGTATAGCCCTAATAGCCAGATGCATACTTTAAATTCTTTGCAACTCATTATTTTTAGTTGCTCACTCAGCTTGATAACGCTAGCATCACTGATATACTTGAGAGCGACTATCTGCTTACTGTAGCAAAGAACAATTTCATCAGAACCCCAAAGAGAATGAAGATTTCCATCTGCAGTCAAGCAAGAATCTACTGTTAATAAACCTTCCAAAAAATGCTTTTTTGCCTTACCCATCTGTTCAGTCCAAAGATAAAAAGAAATCTTGTATTTATTCTAGCAACACAGAAGATCAATCGATAAATTACCTATCAGGATTTATATTATCAATCAAAAACATAATAATGCTCAGACCACTTCCATTCTAAGGTCTTCTGTGTACTGGTAATACAATGAAGCTCTACAGACAGACAATTGGTTTTATTCAGCTTCATACTCTACGTAAGAGCAGACTTTCACAGATACTTGAAGTTAAGACAAATTATATTTAAATCCTGCTTTTCAAACTCATATAAAACATCAAACAAAAATATTCATATTATGGACATACAAAGATACAAGTTCACGTCTTAAAAAGCAGAGGTTTCAGCTATAGATAAACATCTAATTAATTTACAAATTTCATACACTAAAGTTAACCTTAACAAATCATTTTAAAGAAGTGTAATAGAAAATTCAGAAGTATAATAGATATGTTATCAATATTTTAAGTGCTCTGACTTTAGAACAAGGAAAAATGCCAACCAGAAGAGGAAGCAGCCCTTCAAAATCCTATATCTTGTTATACAGATAATCCTACACTGAAATCAATTGCTCCTTTCAATTACAGATTAAAAAATAATGAACAGATCTGTTTCCCTTGCCTTTGAATATACAGTGCTCCAATTTTAAGTTTTATTACATACAGAATACTCTGCACAGTATTAAAATATGTATGTATTAGACTTGCCAGAACCCTAGGCTGAGGAAAGAAAAAAAAAAAGAAACCCTCACCACCTCAACTTTGTCATCATCTTATTTGTAGTGACCATTCAGCACTAACAATCTTTTGCTCCAGTATAGCATAAGGAGCAACAATTTAGTTACCTATGTAATAAAATTCCAGGGCGTTCTCTCCACTCAACTCCTTATTCTAACCTCCCTTTTTCTAGCTTTTCATTTTAGGATTTTCTGGAACAAGTTATCCAGCTGTGTTAACTTAAAAGTGTTTAGTCCCAACAGCTATTATTTACTCAATGTGTGTGAATATTTCACATCCTCCTGTCACAGAAGATAACGTATCTGGAAACACACAGAACATATCACAGTGGTATTTATAGAATACTTACTTTTTATCCCTTATCATTAGTAACTTCGTTGTTTCATTTGAAGTATGCAACTCTCACAAGAACTATAGAAGAAACTTTGTGAAAGGGTAAAAAAACGTGAAGTAGAGAGGAATGGATGATAGAAAGGAATTGCTACATCTTACTGTCCCTTAAAGATACCTTATTTTCAAAATAAGTTAGAAAAATCCCAAGTATTTAGATAAAGAAACAAAAAATTAGGAAAGGGAGAACTAACCTGTGAATAGAGGAAATCAATCTCTTGTAAAAATGTCTCGCCCAAAGATGCAGAAGTTAATGATTAACGTGAGACACCACAGGGAAATACACACCTACTAAGCCCCCTAAGAAGTCCCATGGGACTGCTAAATGCACTTTGAAAGAAAGCAGCCTGATTAAAGACACATACAAAAGACGACAAGATGAGAAATTATGAGAAATGCTGAAAGAATAGGCAAAATTATAAAAGCAAAAAAAAAAAAAAACAAAGAGTGAAATTAGACAGAGTAACACACAGATGAGACCAGGTCATGGGAATATTCCTAGTCTGACAAGACTGCAGAACCAGTGCCACTGGTTCATTGATCAGATAAACACCTCCACCAGGTTCCACACCTCAGTGTTAAGAAGGCTACTCATTGCATCTCTCAGTGTTTCAGTGGTACTGAAGCCTCACTTCCTCCTGTCTCAGACATGTTTACAGGGAGATTGCTGCACTTTTTGAAACTTGCATTTTCATAAGATCTTATTACAATACATTATACCAGACTTTGGTTTCCACTTTTCTGATTCCTACTACTCCTCCATCCTGCTCTCCAGGTAGGTCACGGAATGAAATAAAAAGGATTTACTGACAGCAAAATTATTTATTTACCCCTCTTTCAGAACAAGGTTCTGTTTCAAAGCCATTATAGACATAAATTGTCACCTCTATCTCATATCACCCTTTTGAAAGTAGAGGGAGAAGGGAATGTTGAAATAATAAGGCAAAAATTAATATGAGCAGTCATGTCAAAGCTGGGCATGTCTTGAAGTTCAGACAAGCCTACATTCTAAGAATATGAAATAATTTCACATAGTGGAGGGCACATACGAAAAAAATAACTCTGGACTTACTGCTTTGTCACCAGCAGGAAGTTAGCAAATGCACTTGTGTAACTGGCTATCAAACCACGTCCCTGTGAAGCACACAGATGCTACACCTTCACATGGGTGGCTTTCATTGCTTCACCTGTGAAATTTCATTTCCTTCTGGTTCAGAGGGAGGGTATATGCACAAACTATGTCAGTCTACAGAGCAAGACATAAGAGCTGCACAACAGAAGAGGCAGAATATTCAATAGTTCATATACATCATTACCTATTTTACTCTAGAAACTGGTTTGATATGAACGGGAAAGGAGAAGTTTGCATGACTAACTTCAAGGAAGCCTCACTTAGCACTCAAAACGGAACCTGGGTTACCAGCAAAGACAACCCGTTCCTGCACTTTTCCCAGTAACTAAACTGAGTACAAAGAACAAATCCCAAACTGTACACAGTTAGCTTTTGAATGACTAACCAGACTACTTTCTCACACACACAGGAAAAAAAACGGTCAGTACTTAAAGTTACTCCAAGGTTTCAAATAATTTGACATCAGCTACTACTGTTTGAAACAAGCACCTAATCACAAGCTATTTCAACATCTTGACTACACACTGTTTCACAAGCTTCCATAGGCAACAAACATGAAATAAACAAGTGTCCAATACCACTGAAGAATTCCCAATGTACCAAAACATACAGAAAACAGAGTCAGCTCCTCATGGCAGGGAAGAGGAAGCAAATTTACAAATATATTCTTATCACACACTTCATAACAATGCAGAGGCACTGACTGTTACTACACTCTTAAGAACAACAGGATCAAGCAGTACCTCAATCCAGACCAGCACACTCTCATGCATAAGTAGTCATTTCTATAAAAAGAATGAATTAGATTTATACACAAGTAACTAGAAGTAAGATTGGACCCACAGACATGTGGAACCATGAAAAAGGAGTTTACAAGGCCCATCCATAAGCGCGTCATAAGCACTCCTACTGTAAAATATTACACTACATATATAAACATATATATACACACACACACACGTTTTCATTTTATGGAAAAAAGTAAATAGAATCAAGACATTTCTTGGCTGACAGAGGTTATCTTTTAAGTTTTCTTTTGAGGAGGTTAAGATGTATGATTTTTAAAGAAAAAAAAAATTCAAAGCTACCAGTGTCTAAACTGCATACTTCCTGTCTCTGAAATTGAAACACTGTCTAGCAACTGAACAGAACATGAAACTAGTCTTCTTTTGCATTATTCTTCTGAGGATCTGAAAGTGCCTCACACACAGCTCACATCTACTAGATTTCTCAAAGTACAGGCATTTTGATTTCTCACTCTTTTAAAGGCCTGCCATGTATATATTCTGTTAGATAAGGGCTGTGAGTTAAAATATCATACTGCACACACCATTTTTACTTTTATTTTAATATGTTAAATGTCATATTTGAGATCCCATTGAGGCATTAAAAATAAATTACAGGTCCCAACTTCATCCTGAGGAACTTAACAGACCAATGAATTTTCTTACCTTCACAAAGCCTTCTCAAGAGACACTCCCAGGCAAACGGTCCCCTGTACTGGGGACAAGAACCATCCACAATTCAGTATTACCTTGGTAGCTTGGGGCATGCAGGGATGATGGTGTGATAAAATGTGTAAATGAGACATAACACATCAGACAAAGCCAGCATCACATAACATGGTACAGTCAGAAAATTGTATTGCCTTATTCCCAACTCACATAAAAGCTATTTCTGCTCATGCTTCTTAGTACTGCTTACTGAAGTAATGTCATTACTATTTTGTGAAACACTACAATACTCCAATTCATGCCCTCAGGGCTTTAAACTCCTTCCACTGACTAGACAGGACACGTGGACACCTCAGGTCAGGGGATAATCAGGTGCCTGGAGTACAGAGCATCAACTCACAAGCATTAATGCACGGCCTGACGTAAAAGACTCTAGTTTTAAGCCCAGACTGAACCACAAGTGTGATTTGTGTCTAACAGCAGGTTAATTAACAGCTTTGTAAGATACGACCTATCACCACCATAAGAAAAATCCTTAATCTTAGCTTTAGGTAGTTCAAGAATACTGTGACTATAGTTTTAGCATCTGAGAAATGCGTGATACCTAGTCCCATAGTTACATATTAAAGGAATATCTGAAAGCTACCTGAAAACAGGAGATAGAAAAGTAAAGTAACTGCACAGAACCTTCAAAAAAAAAAAAAACAAACAACAAACAACACATTTCAGTCATGAATTTCTGCATGCATGTTTCAGACCCTGGTAAATCAAAAGTGATCTGAATACCCTACCTTAAAGCAACCTCGGTCTGCTACCATAACACAAACTAGTTCATCATCCAGATAAATCATTAAAAACATGTAAATATTCAGTCTTGTTTGCATTTTTCAAACACAGTTCATACTACATTACCAGCAATGTGGACAGTATCCAGCATTTCATATGTTGTTGTATCATTCTTTGCTCCTCTGACAGTTACTTCTGAACAGCTGCAAATCCATACATGCTCCACTAAAAATGATGTTTTCAAAATTTAAATGAACAATCGACAAATAATTTCAATTGTCCCAAATTTTAATAAAAGCAGTCAAGAATAATCCATCAAACAACATATTGAAGATGTGTTTATACTTCAACCGAATAGCTGTACTGATCAAGATGAAAATAAATAGTTTGGGCACAACTTATGACAGCACAGAAAAGGTCCCCATATAAAATGGCTCAGAAAAATGTAAGTTTGGAAAATTTCAGGTCTAGCAACCAAGGAGTTCCTTTCATCTGTGACTGACTGACCTTAATCTGCTTACAAAACAGGGAAAAGAAGAAAACAAAACCTATGTTTTTTCTCTCATAACAAGTGAGCATCTAAATTTACAAGCATCCATTTCCTTTCTATATCTCTCGAAGCAAACAAAAAAGCTAATCTTAACACAGCTTGTCTCCTAAAGAAAGAGGTGTGATAGAACTGAAAAAAGGACCTCCAGAGGTCCCATTTACCCTGAGCTGTTCTGAGAGGTGCTCTTCTGGGTTTTTACATTTTTAAATCAGATTGCTCTGTTCAGGCAATCAGTTCAGTGTAGGTACAGATTTCAAAATGACAAAACTAAGTTGTGAATTCAGAGTTTCAATACCTACCTTTAAATGTGTCCTTAAGAGACTAAGGACAGCTGAATACAAGTTATTTTGTTGGTATTTCCCAGTGGAAAGACATAAACCACTTTTTTGTCTACCTGAATCTCGTAAATGGCATTCAGTGAAGAAAAGCGGCAAAGGCCGCAGAGCTAAGAGCCCATTTGCAGTGGCTGCCTATCAGCAAGGAAACGATGGCCACCAAGCAGCTAGTAAGAAGTCCCCTTGCATTGCCACACACAAGTGGTGTGCACCTCCTTTGAGCACCCATCCCTTTTCCAGTGCATGCTGCCATAAAGACTTAAAGCCCCAATACAGAGTCCTACAGAATAAAGTGTATGCTGTTAGAGGGTAGAATTGATTGTTAATCTACAGTGAACAAATTCTCACTCCACAGAACTAATTGAAATGTTTATATTAAAGTCACAAAGGTGCTAACAGATGAATTGCTAACCTCTGGGCGTATTGGAACATTTGGACACTTTTTTCTTACAGTGTCAGGAGTCTGCTATACGAGCTCAAGAAAATGAAGTAACAGGAACTCACTCTAACAGCATAATACTTATCTGTCAATAATTGATCATATTCTTTCCTTCTATATATGACTAACAATTATGACCTGAGCATTGTGTGTCTCTATTTAAAAAGAGAAAGTTGATACGCTCAGATAATAGCCTAAAAAGGCAAACAATTCAACAAGAAGCTTGTGAACATCCTAGAACTTCTATTAATTACCAAGAGGGAGTTGCCACATGTGGATTCCGTATGTCCAAGTGTTTGTTCTTCCCTGCCTCCAAAATATACTAGCAAGTGGAAAGGTAGAATTGAAATGCTTTCCAATTATGCACTTCAACAATCCTGAAAAAAAAACTGCAAGCAAACTTAGGGAAATACTGTTTTGGTTCTGTAAGCAAGTAATTGCAAGATACAAAAGAGTGTTTTCTAAAACTGCCTGCATGCATAGCACAGAATTGCCTGTGAGAAGATCCAAAACCAAAAATGTATAAAAACCAAACTTGTTGACCATCACAGTTACCAAGAAGAAATGGTAAGTGTTTGTAAGATCTTTTTCATAGATGGGCAACCACCAAATTTTATAAAAGCTACATTTCTGATTCTACCTTATAATGACACATCAAGCAAAAGAAGGAATTGTTTCCACAGCATCACAATTTTACTCATGAGTTAACCAGGCTTATTTTGGTTCAGTTTAATTTCATAGGAGTAGGTTAACTTCTTATACTGAAATCTAATTCAAAACAAGTTTACTATTGAGAGCAGCCCTGCAGAGGAGGACTCGCGGGTGTTGGTCAATGAAAAACTGAGTGTGAGATATGCTTGCAGCCCAGAAGGCCAATCACATCCTGGGCTGCAAAAGAAGTGTGTCCGGCAGGTCAGGGGAGGTGATTCTCTACTCTGCTCTCACAAGACACCACCTGAAGTACAGTGTTCAGCTCAGGGGCAGAACAGCATAAGAAGGACATGGACCTGTTGGAGTGAGTCAAAGGAAGGGCCACAAAGATGATCAGAGGATTGGAACGCCTCCCCTCTGAGGACAGGCTGAGAAAGCTGGGGTTGTGCAGCCTAGAGAAGGCTCCACAGCAACCTTATTGTACTGTATTGTACTGTATCCTTTCAGTACTTAACAAGGGCCTACAGGAAAGATGGGGAGGGACTCCTTATCAGGGAATGTAGTGATAGGATGAGGGATAATTACATTAAACTGAAAGAGGGTAGATTTAGATTAGATATTAGGAAGAAATTTATTACTGTGCATGTGGTGAGACACTGGAGCAGGTTGCACATAGATGCCCCCTCCCTGGAAGTGTTCAAGGCGACGTTGGATGGGGCTTGGAGCAACCTGGTCTAGTGAAAGGTGCCCCTGCCCATGGCAGGAGGGTTGAACTAAATGATCTTTAACACCCCTTCCAATCCAAAGCATTCTGTGATACTATGATTTATTAATGATACAGGTTTAACAGAACTGGTTTATGCAGTGACAAGAAACTGAACCTACCCAGAAACCTGTTTTGCCAAGTCTCTTCATCCAAAGTGTTTCATACAGATATACATAATTTGGGTGTTTCCCCTATTATTAACAGATCTGATTAATTACACAACATAAGTCTTATGCAACTTGGAAACAGATATAAAAATCACACTCAATCTCTAAGAAATTACAAAGGGAAAGCATTTGAAGTTTACCACACAAGAGAGTCAAGGCAGGGGAAAAAGAAAAATCCACTCTTTGAGCTGGCATGACTCGCATGTCTACAAAAGGACTAGAACCAAGTTTAAAGGTAAAAAACCCAAAACCTTTAGCTTTCAATGCTGGACTTTAATCCATATCAGCTTATAACAGTAAAATTTTTAATAACTCGTGTTCATAGCCATTGGTAAAAATTCTGCATGGCTGAGCAATCTTAAATGTTCATAATGCTCTTGTTTCATTAAGGAAATCAAAATGTTACAGACCAGAAACACCTACATTTTTTCCCTTAGGGCTACTGTCATTGCATTACCACTAACTGTAATCTACATGTAAAAGTCAGAAGCTCACAACATTAAACACATATAAACCTGTGTCTTCCAAGCATCAGCAAAACAATCTAAGTGCTATCTTGTAAAGAACACAGCCTGCCCTTCCCATAACATTATGGTCCAAACTGCTTCCAGACCTGCAGCACTCCAGCAAAGCTGAGAAACCTTTTCCAGCACTATCTGCTAAAGAAAAATTATGAAAGGTAAAGTAGGAATACACAGTATTATTGATCTAACCTACAGACATGCAATCCCATTTGCAAAGGAATAAGTACCTTTTATGACAAAGAAACCCCAGAGCATCATCTGTATCAATGACCTGAGGTGCAGAGGATGTCTGCCTAAGCTTAATATGGAAAAAAAACCCATACCTTAACGTTCCGCTATGAGCTCTAGTGTGTCACAATGAACAGCACATGACAAAAGTCAACTGGGCCCCCAGCAAATGCATACTGGAGAGAGAAAATGGACTATAAGAAGATTTTTAGGGAAGGAGAAAAGGTACTGGCAGTTTTGAAAGAGTCTGAATACAATGATTTTTTTCTCTTTTCTCAATTACCCACTGAGTACATTTCACAAGTTCATTTCTGCTATATACAGCCTCAGAAATATATTTGCTTCCCAAGAAACCATCATTCCTTTCTGTGATAGCAGCTTATCCAGAAATGGGAAGAAAAAAAAGAAAAAAAAAAGGCAGTAAGAGGTGATGTCCTTCCTCTCATCCCCCTGAAACCAGAGTTCACTCCTTCACATCAAAGTCTAAATGTTCAGTGACATCATTTGAGCTGGAAAAGTAATAGTCCCTTCTCTCGTTAATATTTTTTTTTTTAATTGTTACTATTTTGCTTTCCTTTTCACCAAGTTTAAGAAATTTGTCTGATACACAAAGAAAAAAAAACAAATCCCCACCTAACTGGTTTAGTTGTTATTTATTAAAGATCTCTGTAACAAAGGAATGCTACACTAGAAGCAAGCAGAAACAATCAGGTGATGTTTGTTAGCACTGATAAGATACAAGAGTTACCCTTGTTTGTTTGTCCTGACTCAGAACGTCATGAAATAGTCAAACTGAAAGCCTGAATTTAAACACTCTTCTTTACAGTTAACACAGCACTGTCTGCTGCAGTCATGTGCAAAAGCTCATTAATGAATTCACTGGCATATCTGGCTACAACACAAATTAATGACAAGACTTTTTACTTCATCCATTTCTCAAATCCCCAACATCACTAGAGACTGCCAATCAAGGACTAAGCAAATTAAGTGTTCTCTTGACTTGATTTGTCTCTGTACACATACTAGCTATAGCATTCATGTTTGGTCAAAAACAGGAGGAATCAATTTGTCTTACTATCACCTTATCCAAACACAGGCTTCCCAAACTGTGATTAAAACACTTTTGTACAACCTTGGCAATGTTAATTTAGCAGATGTACACTGGAAAGGAACATCAAGTTACAAAGGAAGAGAAAGAAAGAACAAATGCACTACTATTTAGACAGCAGCCCAGCCCCCTACAACAGACCAACAGTTACTATTTCCCAGTCAGCATTTCACAGAACTGTATTAATTATAAAACCGAAGTCATCTTATCCTATATAGTTTTAAAAACTGCAATTTTTTAAAGAAAGGTATTAAGTTCTCTAAAATGCACACTTTCTAATCTACTAAGAACAATACAAAAGCAAAAAGTACCTATTGATGAATTCATCTTATTTAAGAAGTGAACTTCCAGTGTAAGTAGCCTTAAGTAACGTAACAAAAAAAACCCACTGAAGAGAAGAAGAAAAAACAAAACCTTCATACTGAAGTATTTTATAAATAGTGTATTTTTATATTACCCTCGTTGTCTGAAAGTCCCACATGGAGACAAGAGCAAGGTCATATGAATACATACCTGTAAGAAACCACATAAAATATTTCTCTCTGGGCCTTCTATAGCACACATCATTGAGTTACTGTCACATTTCCCTGACCCTGGATGTTCAGATCCAGACTATGTCTACGGGGATACTCAGAAACTTGAAGTGAAAAGGTGATGAGAGACCAATATGTGCGAGTTAGCAGCAACCTCAGTCCTCACAGCAAACACTCTTACTCAATAGTAAAACACCTCTTCCCAGACCTTTTTCCCTCCTGAAAATTCCTCACCTGGGGAAGCAATCACAAAATGGTGATTGGGTTAACTTCCAAAATGGTGCTTTCACTCCACTCTAAAAATGTCACAATATTGTTTATTTTCACTGATTGATCTTAGTGCATCTTTAAAGATGCCATGCAACTTTAAAGGCATATTCTTAAAGAAAATCAAAAGTATTCACAAGGGAAATAAGTGTGGCACAACTACACCATAACTGCAATTCCCCCAGACAGAAGCGCCCTAAAAGATTTCACTGAAAGGGATCTTTTTCAAGTAATTTATCAAGCAGACTAACATCAGGTCCACAGGGGATCATATTCTTCTTAGAGGCAAGAAACTGTAAAATTGTATTTCACAGAGGATGGGGGGGGGGAATTCCAACACTCCTAAACTACCACAAGTATTTCTTTTGTGTTCATTACTTAAAAAAGAAAGTCACCACGTTTGGACTTTTCCAGGCCTCACTAAAATAACTTGGCAGAAAAATTCTCGAGTTAAAGGGTGCTTGGAAGCTACAGATATGGAAAAGAAACCTATGACTAGATAACTCAATCCATCACCAGCAAGGTACAACTTCCCTGCCCTCTGCTTACACACCTCTCATAAAAAGGAGATGACAGGTCAGAGACCTCCGCTATAGTTAGATGCTGCAGCTTTGATTAAATACCACGATCAAAATAATCAAGTTACCATATTGCCATCTTCCAGTATTTTAGGATGGAAAAGGGTAAGGTCCTGTCTGCCTGAACAATGTTAAGCACAAAGAGGTGCCAGATGATCCCCATCACACAGGCAACAACGCTTAAAACTCTGTAAGAGAGATGTAACGGGTCTGTGGAGGCTGTTCAAGCAATGAAAAACAGTAACACTAGTTCTGACTCACCAAAAGAAAACAGCCAAGCTGAGGACATTCTACAAGACATATTTAGAGAAAGATAGAGGGATTTGCAAAGTGAAGTAATTCCTAAAACAAACTCCTCTGGTTGACAGAGGGCAAAATAAGATGAATAACACGTTTCTCTAAACAACGGTAAATATTTCCTTGAACCTCAGACTTCGGAAGCATCAGCGCAACACGGGGATAAAGAAGACAGACACTGCAAGTTTTACTTTTCCATTAGCAAAACCAGTTCTAACAGAAGGCAAGGAAGGCGGCAGTGGCCCTTTCACTGGATTCTCAAGGTTAATCCTAAAACGCTGTGTTAGAATGAGACCACTAGCCTCACTTAACGTTTGCTGGCCGGTTTTGTGCTGTCCTTCACCACCCGGAGATTCTCCCCAGGGGGAAAGACCACTGCCGGGCTGCACCAGCGGCTACCGGCAGCGCACAGGCTTGCGGGACGGTGTCTGAGCAAAGCCGCCTACTGGGGGATGAACGTAGGGCCGGGGCGCACCCCGCCGCCCCACTCCCAGGAGAGGGAAGGAGAGCTGTGCCGCCAGACACACCCTCCGCTTCTCCGCGGCTGTCCGGCGGAGGCGCTCCGCGGGCGCGGAGCTCCGCGGGCTCCGGCATCGGCGTCCCCCGCCCCACCGCGCGGCCCGGGAGCAACCGCCCCTCCTCGACGGCGCGGACCCGGCTGCCTCGGGCGGGGTGCCTCCGGGTCTCCCACGGCGGTCCCAGCGCCGAGGTCGGGTCGGGGGACGCCACTGTAGAGTTAATCGTTAACTCACTGCCCCGCTTCCTCAGAGAGCTCCACCCGCGGGCACCGTGGCAGCCGGCAGCCCCAACGGGGCGGGCGCGGCGCCAAGACCGAGGGAGCCGGCAGGTATATCTCCACCCGCCCGCCCCGCGGTGACCGCAACCCGCAGCACGGGGGCTGCCGCCCCCACACCTACCTTCTGGCCGGCTCGGCTCCGCTTCTCTCCTCTCCTCGCCGCAGCGGCGCGGGCGATACGCGGGGACCCGCGCGGAGTGCGGTGCCGTGCCCCGCGGCGGCGGCCGCCGCGCTACCAGCGCCGAGGCGTGAGGGCGGCCCCACGTGCGCCGGCTGCGCCAATCGGGGCCGCCCGCGGGCCGCCCCCCGCCCCC